>CAXEFP010000035.1:0-7500 GCA_963995525.1 Escarpia spicata
AGAAGAATTTCAAGCATTTCTTACAAAATCTCTCACGCAATCGGTTTCGCTGCGAATATCGGGATGCGGTTTGAAGAGTACGCTTCCTCTCGGCAGAGCGAACACGACGCTGAAGACCGCGTCTCGATAGCACGAACGGTCGTGATTCTATAGGAAAATTACGAATAAGCGCGGGTAAGCGGCGGGAGTAAATTTTGCAAAATTTCAGATTCGGAGATACTGCGAATATCGGCATGCGGTTTGAAGCGTACGCTTCCTCTCGCCGGCGCGAACAAGACGCAGAAGACCGCGTCTCGATAGCTCGAAGGGTCGTGATGCTGTAAGCAAATCATCGAGGCCGATCCCCCGTAGACGAACTGACTTAACTCAGAAGAATTTCAAGCATTTCTTACAAAATCTCTCACGCAATCGGTTTCGCTGCGAATATCGGGATGCGGTTTGAAGAGTACGCTTCCTCTCGGCAGAGCGAACACGACGCTGAAGACCGCGTCTCGATAGCACGAACGGTCGTGATGCTGTAAGCAAATCATACATTCATGAGCTTCACTAATTAGACGACGAGGCATTTGGCGACCTGTAGAGAGTCATAGTTACTCCCTGATTTTACCTGCAAATTACAGATTCGGAGATACCAAATCTCTCACGCAATCGGTTTCGCTGCGAATATCGGCATGCGGTTTGAAGAGTATGCTTCCTCTCGGCGGCGCGAACAAGACGCAGAAGACCGCGTCTCGATAGCACGAACGGTCGTGATTCTATAGGAAAATTACGAATAAGCGCGGGTAAGCGGCGGGAGTAAATTTTGCAAAATTTCAGATTCGGAGATACTGCGAATATCGGCATGCGGTTTGAAGCGTACGCTTCCTCTCGCCGGCGCGAACAAGACGCAGAAGACCGCGTCTCGATAGCTCGAAGGGTCGTGATGCTGTAAGCAAATCATCGAGGCCGATCCCCCGTAGACGAACTGACTTAACTCAGAAGAATTTCAAGCATTTCTTACAAAATCTCTCACGCAATCGGTTTCGCTGCGAATATCGGGATGCGGTTTGAAGAGTACGCTTCCTCTCGGCAGAGCGAACACGACGCTGAAGACCGCGTCTCGATAGCACGAACGGTCGTGATGCTGTAAGCAAATCATACATTCATGAGCTTCACTAATTAGACGACGAGGCATTTGGCGACCTGTAGAGAGTCATAGTTACTCCCTGATTTTACCTGCAAATTACAGATTCGGAGATACCAAATCTCTCACGCAATCGGTTTCGCTGCGAATATCGGGATGCGGTTTGAAGAGTACGCTTCCTCTCGGCAGAGCGAACACGACGCTGAAGACCGCGTCTCGATAGCACGAACGGTCGTGATTCTATAGCAAAATTACGAATAAGCGCGGGTAAGCGGCGGGAGTAAATTTTGCAAAATTTCAGATTCGGAGATACTGCGAATATCGGCATGCGGTTTGAAGCGTACGCTTCCTCTCGCCGGCGCGAACAAGACGCAGAAGACCGCGTCTCGATAGCTCGAAGGGTCGTGATGCTGTAAGCAAATCATCGAGGCCGATCCCCCGTAGACGAACTGACTTAACTCAGAAGAATTTCAAGCATTTCTTACAAAATCTCTCACGCAATCGGTTTCGCTGCGAATATCGGGATGCGGTTTGAAGAGTACGCTTCCTCTCGGCAGAGCGAACACGACGCTGAAGACCGCGTCTCGATAGCACGAACGGTCGTGATGCTGTAAGCAAATCATACATTCATGAGCTTCACTAATTAGACGACGAGGCATTTGGCGACCTGTAGAGAGTCATAGTTACTCCCTGATTTTACCTGCAAATTACAGATTCGGAGATACCAAATCTCTCACGCAATCGGTTTCGCTGCGAATATCGGGATGCGGTTTGAAGAGTACGCTTCCTCTCGGCAGAGCGAACACGACGCTGAAGACCGCGTCTCGATAGCACGAACGGTCGTGATTCTATAGCAAAATTACGAATAAGCGCGGGTAAGCGGCGGGAGTAAATTTTGCAAAATTTCAGATTCGGAGATACTGCGAATATCGGCATGCGGTTTGAAGCGTACGCTTCCTCTCGCCGGCGCGAACAAGACGCAGAAGACCGCGTCTCGATAGCTCGAAGGGTCGTGATGCTGTAAGCAAATCATCGAGGCCGATCCCCCGTAGACGAACTGACTTAACTCAGAAGAATTTCAAGCATTTCTTACAAAATCTCTCACGCAATCGGTTTCGCTGCGAATATCGGGATGCGGTTTGAAGAGTACGCTTCCTCTCGGCAGAGCGAACACGACGCTGAAGACCGCGTCTCGATAGCACGAACGGTCGTGATGCTGTAAGCAAATCATACATTCATGAGCTTCACTAATTAGACGACGAGGCATTTGGCGACCTGTAGAGAGTCATAGTTACTCCCTGATTTTACCTGCAAATTACAGATTCGGAGATACCAAATCTCTCACGCAATCGGTTTCGCTGCGAATATCGGCATGCGGTTTGAAGAGTATGCTTCCTCTCGGCGGCGCGAACAAGACGCAGAAGACCGCGTCTCGATAGCACGAACGGTCGTGATTCTATAGGAAAATTACGAATAAGCGCGGGTAAGCGGCGGGAGTAAATTTTGCAAAATTTCAGATTCGGAGATACTGCGAATATCGGCATGCGGTTTGAAGCGTACGCTTCCTCTCGCCGGCGCGAACAAGACGCAGAAGACCGCGTCTCGATAGCTCGAAGGGTCGTGATGCTGTAAGCAAATCATCGAGGCCGATCCCCCGTAGACGAACTGACTTAACTCAGAAGAATTTCAAGCATTTCTTACAAAATCTCTCACGCAATCGGTTTCGCTGCGAATATCGGGATGCGGTTTGAAGAGTACGCTTCCTCTCGGCAGAGCGAACACGACGCTGAAGACCGCGTCTCGATAGCACGAACGGTCGTGATTCTATAGGAAAATTACGAATAAGCGCGGGTAAGCGGCGGGAGTAAATTTTGCAAAATTTCAGATTCGGAGATACTGCGAATATCGGCATGCGGTTTGAAGCGTACGCTTCCTCTCGCCGGCGCGAACAAGACGCAGAAGACCGCGTCTCGATAGCTCGAAGGGTCGTGATGCTGTAAGCAAATCATCGAGGCCGATCCCCCGTAGACGAACTGACTTAACTCAGAAGAATTTCAAGCATTTCTTACAAAATCTCTCACGCAATCGGTTTCGCTGCGAATATCGGGATGCGGTTTGAAGAGTACGCTTCCTCTCGGCAGAGCGAACACGACGCTGAAGACCGCGTCTCGATAGCACGAACGGTCGTGATGCTGTAAGCAAATCATACATTCATGAGCTTCACTAATTAGACGACGAGGCATTTGGCGACCTGTAGAGAGTCATAGTTACTCCCTGATTTTACCTGCAAATTACAGATTCGGAGATACCAAATCTCTCACGCAATCGGTTTCGCTGCGAATATCGGCATGCGGTTTGAAGAGTATGCTTCCTCTCGGCGGCGCGAACAAGACGCAGAAGACCGCGTCTCGATAGCACGAACGGTCGTGATTCTATAGGAAAATTACGAATAAGCGCGGGTAAGCGGCGGGAGTAAATTTTGCAAAATTTCAGATTCGGAGATACTGCGAATATCGGCATGCGGTTTGAAGCGTACGCTTCCTCTCGCCGGCGCGAACAAGACGCAGAAGACCGCGTCTCGATAGCTCGAAGGGTCGTGATGCTGTAAGCAAATCATCGAGGCCGATCCCCCGTAGACGAACTGACTTAACTCAGAAGAATTTCAAGCATTTCTTACAAAATCTCTCACGCAATCGGTTTCGCTGCGAATATCGGGATGCGGTTTGAAGAGTACGCTTCCTCTCGGCAGAGCGAACACGACGCTGAAGACCGCGTCTCGATAGCACGAACGGTCGTGATGCTGTAAGCAAATCATACATTCATGAGCTTCACTAATTAGACGACGAGGCATTTGGCGACCTGTAGAGAGTCATAGTTACTCCCTGATTTTACCTGCAAATTACAGATTCGGAGATACCAAATCTCTCACGCAATCGGTTTCGCTGCGAATATCGGCATGCGGTTTGAAGAGTATGCTTCCTCTCGGCGGCGCGAACAAGACGCAGAAGACCGCGTCTCGATAGCACGAACGGTCGTGATTCTATAGGAAAATTACGAATAAGCGCGGGTAAGCGGCGGGAGTAAATTTTGCAAAATTTCAGATTCGGAGATACTGCGAATATCGGCATGCGGTTTGAAGCGTACGCTTCCTCTCGCCGGCGCGAACAAGACGCAGAAGACCGCGTCTCGATAGCTCGAAGGGTCGTGATGCTGTAAGCAAATCATCGAGGCCGATCCCCCGTAGACGAACTGACTTAACTCAGAAGAATTTCAAGCATTTCTTACAAAATCTCTCACGCAATCGGTTTCGCTGCGAATATCGGGATGCGGTTTGAAGAGTACGCTTCCTCTCGGCAGAGCGAACACGACGCTGAAGACCGCGTCTCGATAGCACGAACGGTCGTGATGCTGTAAGCAAATCATACATTCATGAGCTTCACTAATTAGACGACGAGGCATTTGGCGACCTGTAGAGAGTCATAGTTACTCCCTGATTTTACCTGCAAATTACAGATTCGGAGATACCAAATCTCTCACGCAATCGGTTTCGCTGCGAATATCGGGATGCGGTTTGAAGAGTACGCTTCCTCTCGGCAGAGCGAACACGACGCTGAAGACCGCGTCTCGATAGCACGAACGGTCGTGATTCTATAGCAAAATTACGAATAAGCGCGGGTAAGCGGCGGGAGTAAATTTTGCAAAATTTCAGATTCGGAGATACTGCGAATATCGGCATGCGGTTTGAAGCGTACGCTTCCTCTCGCCGGCGCGAACAAGACGCAGAAGACCGCGTCTCGATAGCTCGAAGGGTCGTGATGCTGTAAGCAAATCATCGAGGCCGATCCCCCGTAGACGAACTGACTTAACTCAGAAGAATTTCAAGCATTTCTTACAAAATCTCTCACGCAATCGGTTTCGCTGCGAATATCGGGATGCGGTTTGAAGAGTACGCTTCCTCTCGGCAGAGCGAACACGACGCTGAAGACCGCGTCTCGATAGCACGAACGGTCGTGATGCTGTAAGCAAATCATACATTCATGAGCTTCACTAATTAGACGACGAGGCATTTGGCGACCTGTAGAGAGTCATAGTTACTCCCTGATTTTACCTGCAAATTACAGATTCGGAGATACCAAATCTCTCACGCAATCGGTTTCGCTGCGAATATCGGCATGCGGTTTGAAGAGTATGCTTCCTCTCGGCGGCGCGAACAAGACGCAGAAGACCGCGTCTCGATAGCACGAACGGTCGTGATTCTATAGGAAAATTACGAATAAGCGCGGGTAAGCGGCGGGAGTAAATTTTGCAAAATTTCAGATTCGGAGATACTGCGAATATCGGCATGCGGTTTGAAGCGTACGCTTCCTCTCGCCGGCGCGAACAAGACGCAGAAGACCGCGTCTCGATAGCTCGAAGGGTCGTGATGCTGTAAGCAAATCATCGAGGCCGATCCCCCGTAGACGAACTGACTTAACTCAGAAGAATTTCAAGCATTTCTTACAAAATCTCTCACGCAATCGGTTTCGCTGCGAATATCGGGATGCGGTTTGAAGAGTACGCTTCCTCTCGGCAGAGCGAACACGACGCTGAAGACCGCGTCTCGATAGCACGAACGGTCGTGATGCTGTAAGCAAATCATACATTCATGAGCTTCACTAATTAGACGACGAGGCATTTGGCGACCTGTAGAGAGTCATAGTTACTCCCTGATTTTACCTGCAAATTACAGATTCGGAGATACCAAATCTCTCACGCAATCGGTTTCGCTGCGAATATCGGGATGCGGTTTGAAGAGTACGCTTCCTCTCGGCAGAGCGAACACGACGCTGAAGACCGCGTCTCGATAGCACGAACGGTCGTGATTCTATAGCAAAATTACGAATAAGCGCGGGTAAGCGGCGGGAGTAAATTTTGCAAAATTTCAGATTCGGAGATACTGCGAATATCGGCATGCGGTTTGAAGCGTACGCTTCCTCTCGCCGGCGCGAACAAGACGCAGAAGACCGCGTCTCGATAGCTCGAAGGGTCGTGATGCTGTAAGCAAATCATCGAGGCCGATCCCCCGTAGACGAACTGACTTAACTCAGAAGAATTTCAAGCATTTCTTACAAAATCTCTCACGCAATCGGTTTCGCTGCGAATATCGGGATGCGGTTTGAAGAGTACGCTTCCTCTCGGCAGAGCGAACACGACGCTGAAGACCGCGTCTCGATAGCACGAACGGTCGTGATGCTGTAAGCAAATCATACATTCATGAGCTTCACTAATTAGACGACGAGGCATTTGGCGACCTGTAGAGAGTCATAGTTACTCCCTGATTTTACCTGCAAATTACAGATTCGGAGATACCAAATCTCTCACGCAATCGGTTTCGCTGCGAATATCGGCATGCGGTTTGAAGAGTATGCTTCCTCTCGGCGGCGCGAACAAGACGCAGAAGACCGCGTCTCGATAGCACGAACGGTCGTGATTCTATAGGAAAATTACGAATAAGCGCGGGTAAGCGGCGGGAGTAAATTTTGCAAAATTTCAGATTCGGAGATACTGCGAATATCGGCATGCGGTTTGAAGCGTACGCTTCCTCTCGCCGGCGCGAACAAGACGCAGAAGACCGCGTCTCGATAGCTCGAAGGGTCGTGATGCTGTAAGCAAATCATCGAGGCCGATCCCCCGTAGACGAACTGACTTAACTCAGAAGAATTTCAAGCATTTCTTACAAAATCTCTCACGCAATCGGTTTCGCTGCGAATATCGGGATGCGGTTTGAAGAGTACGCTTCCTCTCGGCAGAGCGAACACGACGCTGAAGACCGCGTCTCGATAGCACGAACGGTCGTGATTCTATAGCAAAATTACGAATAAGCGCGGGTAAGCGGCGGGAGTAAATTTTGCAAAATTTCAGATTCGGAGATACTGCGAATATCGGCATGCGGTTTGAAGCGTACGCTTCCTCTCGCCGGCGCGAACAAGACGCAGAAGACCGCGTCTCGATAGCTCGAACGGTCGTGATGCTGTAAGCAAACTACACATGGCGATCCCCCGTAGATTAACTCAATTTACTTAGTCGAATTTCAAGCATTTCTTACAAAATCTCTCATAGAATCGGTGTTATATACATCTCATACATGTATTTATATTATTTAGTGGCGAAACATGTTGCTTACTTAAAAATAAACATATGTTTGTGAAATTATACCATTTCTCCCACAAAGTCTATAGAGATCAGTATAAGGTCGACTACCTCTTAAATCGTTCACACAGTCAGCTTATTTCAAAAGTTAAAAACGTTCTAAGAAACGTTCTAATGCACTGTCATAATAAAGTAAGTATAATTGTTTGTACATTATGTATATCCTTCAGAATGGCATAGGTTTTATT
>CAXEFP010000035.1:12500-15000 GCA_963995525.1 Escarpia spicata
TAGAGACGACGCCCATGCCTCTCTTGCTTCCTCACGGTTTGCAATTACTGAGCTACCGACCCTAATCGGAGGATGATGGCACCTTTGAACCTCTTCAGCAAACGTGTGTGAGCTGGCCACCAACGCCTGTATAGTAGGGTCTTTCACTCTAGCCAATCTGGCTAATCTAGCCTCTTTCATTAAGGGCACGGCTATCTTTAGAGCCGGGATCCCCAGTCCCCCATCTTTGGCATCGGCGTGTATATACGAGTTAGTTGTGTCATGTGGTAGCTTCAGCCAGGCCCTTAGGCCCCTCCGAACTAGTTTGTCCAACCTACGGAGCACTGCTCCGTTTGATCTTGATAGCACTAAACGATGGAAAAGTTTGTTTATCAAGTGGTTACATAGTATGTATATCCTTTGTTGAGGCTTGAGGGGGGCCCTGGTGATTTGATTTATCCCCCTCGTTAACAACTCTTCGGGAGTAGAGTCCCTTTCTCTGGCACTGATCCGGATACCAAGATATTTGTATCCGTGGGAGACCGGCACCGCGGGCAAGATGCCCCCCGCCAAGGAGAGGAAGGGGATGGGGTCGCATAACCACTGCTTGGCTTTCCCGTTGACCGCAATCCTCAGCGTCCTCGACTTGTCCGCATTCAGAGCCAGGCCACAGTGCCCCAATGCCCTCTGCACCTGCCAGCAAAGATGCTGAATGCCAATCTTAGACTCAGCAATCAGCACGATATCATCGGCGAATGCTAAGTGATTGAGGCGGGGGCCGTCTTTACCAACCACGACACCCATCTCAGTCTCGAGGGACGCCAACGCCCAGTCGATGACACAGTTAAATAGCAGTGGTGATAACGGGTCACCTTGCTTTACTCCCCTGTTCTGCTCGAGTGGGCTGCTAAACTGGCCATCGACGTGCAATGAGGTTGACGTCTCCGAGTAGAGGCTGTGAAGGTAGCTGATAAAGGGCCCGGGCACTCCCATTCTCTTCACTGCCAGGAGCAGCGAGCTATGAGACACCGTGTCAAATGCCTTGGACACGTCAAGGAACGCCAAGGACAGCGGCTTAAGTTCCTTACATCTGTCTCTTAGAATGCATCTTAGCAGGAACACATTGTCCGCGATGCCGTCTCCCTTTATAAAAGCTCGTTGGCGAGACTGGAACTCCAAGAGCCCTGACATTCGACCCGCCAACAGTCTGTGGAATACTCGTGCTACAAAGGCCGAAATGGCAATCGGCCTATATTGACCTGGACCTGAAGGGACCTCCACCTTCGGAATCAAGACGGTACGGCTATGGCGAAACTCTTTCGGCTGATAACCCGCGTACAGCCACAGGTTGAAGTGCGCGAGGAGGGCTCTGGGATCTAACTTACGCACCTCTTCGCGCGAGATCCTGTCTAAGCCTGCAGCTCCTTCCTTAGTCTTACGCAGGGTAGCATAGATCTCTTCCAACCGTACTGGCCTCACAAGGTCCCACAAGATCTTCCCTTGGGGTTCGATGATCCTATCATCGGCTAAGGACTTTTCACCGAAAACCTTCTTCCAAAAGGTTACCTGATCATCTAGTGGTATTGTCGGGGTCACCGAGGTCCTCCACTCCCCAGTGAGAACCTTGCGAGCACACTCTGTACGGTTGGTGCGATAGAGTTTTTGGATACGAGCGTACTCAGTCCTCCTCCGCCTTCTTCGCCCCATGACTGCAGCGGGCTCAACTTCCTTCCTGGTGGTTTCCTTCCTCAAAGCAGCCTGCCGTCGCCTTGCCCTCCGGCGCGGTCCCTTCCTCGCACCTGAGACCCTTAACTCATGGTCAACCCAATCCTTGTACTCCTTATCGATGTTATCTTTGTTGGCTTTGCTCAAATTGTCGGGTCTGAAGTCGAGGAACTCCGTGGAGTCCAGCCCCACCAGATATCCCTGCGTTAGGATGAGTTCATGCTGAAGATCCTCAATCCATACCTCGAACTCTATGTCGCTCTGATTAGTCACATTCAGTGAATACTCGTCTAGGTTATCTCCTCTCATCTCCGTTGCCGATTTTCCACCGTCTTCCCCGACTTTCGGACTCACGTCCTCTGGACGGGGAGTACATGACGGACCCGGCGAAAGGTCCGGACTTAAAATCCGGCTCACATGCTCTTCATTGCTTGGTCTTTCTGGCGTTACTACGTCCCTAGTACTCATCTCCTCCGGGGAGACGGGGCTGGTCATTGGAAGTGACACAATCAACTTTGCACTCGGGGTCATCGACCCCCTTTCTACTTCCTGTTGAGGATGACCAGACGGTCTCCCGGCTGGATGAGCGACAGGACCCTTCCTTCCCCTTAGCAGTGCTCTATACTTGGGCGACTGCCTCATCTTTTTTATAGCATCGAAGCTACGTTCTGGGAAGGCTTTTGCCAGGTCTTGATTTATCGTTCTGGTCCCCGCCGTCACCAACCGGTCCTCCGTCTCGGCCATCCTCAGTAGCAATTCCTCCGACCATCTGACCTTCAGCCCCGTCCTGTCTCTT
>CAXEFP010000035.1:22500-32500 GCA_963995525.1 Escarpia spicata
AATATCGGCATGCGGTTTGAAGCGTACGCTTCCTCTCGCCGGCGCGAACAAGACGCAGAAGACCGCGTCTCGATAGCTCGAAGGGTCGTGATGCTGTAAGCAAATCATCGAGGCCGATCCCCCGTAGACGAACTGACTTAACTCAGAAGAATTTCAAGCATTTCTTACAAAATCTCTCACGCAATCGGTTTCGCTGCGAATATCGGGATGCGGTTTGAAGAGTACGCTTCCTCTCGGCAGAGCGAACACGACGCTGAAGACCGCGTCTCGATAGCACGAACGGTCGTGATGCTGTAAGCAAATCATACATTCATGAGCTTCACTAATTAGACGACGAGGCATTTGGCGACCTGTAGAGAGTCATAGTTACTCCCTGATTTTACCTGCAAATTACAGATTCGGAGATACCAAATCTCTCACGCAATCGGTTTCGCTGCGAATATCGGCATGCGGTTTGAAGAGTATGCTTCCTCTCGGCGGCGCGAACAAGACGCAGAAGACCGCGTCTCGATAGCACGAACGGTCGTGATTCTATAGGAAAATTACGAATAAGCGCGGGTAAGCGGCGGGAGTAAATTTTGCAAAATTTCAGATTCGGAGATACTGCGAATATCGGCATGCGGTTTGAAGCGTACGCTTCCTCTCGCCGGCGCGAACAAGACGCAGAAGACCGCGTCTCGATAGCTCGAAGGGTCGTGATGCTGTAAGCAAATCATCGAGGCCGATCCCCCGTAGACGAACTGACTTAACTCAGAAGAATTTCAAGCATTTCTTACAAAATCTCTCACGCAATCGGTTTCGCTGCGAATATCGGGATGCGGTTTGAAGAGTACGCTTCCTCTCGGCAGAGCGAACACGACGCTGAAGACCGCGTCTCGATAGCACGAACGGTCGTGATTCTATAGGAAAATTACGAATAAGCGCGGGTAAGCGGCGGGAGTAAATTTTGCAAAATTTCAGATTCGGAGATACTGCGAATATCGGCATGCGGTTTGAAGCGTACGCTTCCTCTCGCCGGCGCGAACAAGACGCAGAAGACCGCGTCTCGATAGCTCGAAGGGTCGTGATGCTGTAAGCAAATCATCGAGGCCGATCCCCCGTAGACGAACTGACTTAACTCAGAAGAATTTCAAGCATTTCTTACAAAATCTCTCACGCAATCGGTTTCGCTGCGAATATCGGGATGCGGTTTGAAGAGTACGCTTCCTCTCGGCAGAGCGAACACGACGCTGAAGACCGCGTCTCGATAGCACGAACGGTCGTGATGCTGTAAGCAAATCATACATTCATGAGCTTCACTAATTAGACGACGAGGCATTTGGCGACCTGTAGAGAGTCATAGTTACTCCCTGATTTTACCTGCAAATTACAGATTCGGAGATACCAAATCTCTCACGCAATCGGTTTCGCTGCGAATATCGGCATGCGGTTTGAAGAGTATGCTTCCTCTCGGCGGCGCGAACAAGACGCAGAAGACCGCGTCTCGATAGCACGAACGGTCGTGATTCTATAGGAAAATTACGAATAAGCGCGGGTAAGCGGCGGGAGTAAATTTTGCAAAATTTCAGATTCGGAGATACTGCGAATATCGGCATGCGGTTTGAAGCGTACGCTTCCTCTCGCCGGCGCGAACAAGACGCAGAAGACCGCGTCTCGATAGCTCGAAGGGTCGTGATGCTGTAAGCAAATCATCGAGGCCGATCCCCCGTAGACGAACTGACTTAACTCAGAAGAATTTCAAGCATTTCTTACAAAATCTCTCACGCAATCGGTTTCGCTGCGAATATCGGGATGCGGTTTGAAGAGTACGCTTCCTCTCGGCAGAGCGAACACGACGCTGAAGACCGCGTCTCGATAGCACGAACGGTCGTGATGCTGTAAGCAAATCATACATTCATGAGCTTCACTAATTAGACGACGAGGCATTTGGCGACCTGTAGAGAGTCATAGTTACTCCCTGATTTTACCTGCAAATTACAGATTCGGAGATACCAAATCTCTCACGCAATCGGTTTCGCTGCGAATATCGGGATGCGGTTTGAAGAGTACGCTTCCTCTCGGCAGAGCGAACACGACGCTGAAGACCGCGTCTCGATAGCACGAACGGTCGTGATTCTATAGCAAAATTACGAATAAGCGCGGGTAAGCGGCGGGAGTAAATTTTGCAAAATTTCAGATTCGGAGATACTGCGAATATCGGCATGCGGTTTGAAGCGTACGCTTCCTCTCGCCGGCGCGAACAAGACGCAGAAGACCGCGTCTCGATAGCTCGAAGGGTCGTGATGCTGTAAGCAAATCATCGAGGCCGATCCCCCGTAGACGAACTGACTTAACTCAGAAGAATTTCAAGCATTTCTTACAAAATCTCTCACGCAATCGGTTTCGCTGCGAATATCGGGATGCGGTTTGAAGAGTACGCTTCCTCTCGGCAGAGCGAACACGACGCTGAAGACCGCGTCTCGATAGCACGAACGGTCGTGATGCTGTAAGCAAATCATACATTCATGAGCTTCACTAATTAGACGACGAGGCATTTGGCGACCTGTAGAGAGTCATAGTTACTCCCTGATTTTACCTGCAAATTACAGATTCGGAGATACCAAATCTCTCACGCAATCGGTTTCGCTGCGAATATCGGGATGCGGTTTGAAGAGTACGCTTCCTCTCGGCAGAGCGAACACGACGCTGAAGACCGCGTCTCGATAGCACGAACGGTCGTGATTCTATAGCAAAATTACGAATAAGCGCGGGTAAGCGGCGGGAGTAAATTTTGCAAAATTTCAGATTCGGAGATACTGCGAATATCGGCATGCGGTTTGAAGCGTACGCTTCCTCTCGCCGGCGCGAACAAGACGCAGAAGACCGCGTCTCGATAGCTCGAAGGGTCGTGATGCTGTAAGCAAATCATCGAGGCCGATCCCCCGTAGACGAACTGACTTAACTCAGAAGAATTTCAAGCATTTCTTACAAAATCTCTCACGCAATCGGTTTCGCTGCGAATATCGGGATGCGGTTTGAAGAGTACGCTTCCTCTCGGCAGAGCGAACACGACGCTGAAGACCGCGTCTCGATAGCACGAACGGTCGTGATGCTGTAAGCAAATCATACATTCATGAGCTTCACTAATTAGACGACGAGGCATTTGGCGACCTGTAGAGGTCATAGTTACTCCCTGATTTTACCTGCAAATTACAGATTCGGAGATACCAAATCTCTCACGCAATCGGTTTCGCTGCGAATATCGGCATGCGGTTTGAAGAGTATGCTTCCTCTCGGCGGCGCGAACAAGACGCAGAAGACCGCGTCTCGATAGCACGAACGGTCGTGATTCTATAGGAAAATTACGAATAAGCGCGGGTAAGCGGCGGGAGTAAATTTTGCAAAATTTCAGATTCGGAGATACTGCGAATATCGGCATGCGGTTTGAAGCGTACGCTTCCTCTCGCCGGCGCGAACAAGACGCAGAAGACCGCGTCTCGATAGCTCGAAGGGTCGTGATGCTGTAAGCAAATCATCGAGGCCGATCCCCCGTAGACGAACTGACTTAACTCAGAAGAATTTCAAGCATTTCTTCAAAATCTCTCACGCAATCGGTTTCGCTGCGAATATCGGGATGCGGTTTGAAGAGTACGCTTCCTCTCGGCAGAGCGAACACGACGCTGAAGACCGCGTCTCGATAGCACGAACGGTCGTGATTCTATAGGAAAATTACGAATAAGCGCGGGTAAGCGGCGGGAGTAAATTTTGCAAAATTTCAGATTCGGAGATACTGCGAATATCGGCATGCGGTTTGAAGCGTACGCTTCCTCTCGCCGGCGCGAACAAGACGCAGAAGACCGCGTCTCGATAGCTCGAAGGGTCGTGATGCTGTAAGCAAATCATCGAGGCCGATCCCCCGTAGACGAACTGACTTAACTCAGAAGAATTTCAAGCATTTCTTACAAAATCTCTCACGCAATCGGTTTCGCTGCGAATATCGGGATGCGGTTTGAAGAGTACGCTTCCTCTCGGCAGAGCGAACACGACGCTGAAGACCGCGTCTCGATAGCACGAACGGTCGTGATGCTGTAAGCAAATCATACATTCATGAGCTTCACTAATTAGACGACGAGGCATTTGGCGACCTGTAGAGAGTCATAGTTACTCCCTGATTTTACCTGCAAATTACAGATTCGGAGATACCAAATCTCTCACGCAATCGGTTTCGCTGCGAATATCGGCATGCGGTTTGAAGAGTATGCTTCCTCTCGGCGGCGCGAACAAGACGCAGAAGACCGCGTCTCGATAGCACGAACGGTCGTGATTCTATAGGAAAATTACGAATAAGCGCGGGTAAGCGGCGGGAGTAAATTTTGCAAAATTTCAGATTCGGAGATACTGCGAATATCGGCATGCGGTTTGAAGCGTACGCTTCCTCTCGCCGGCGCGAACAAGACGCAGAAGACCGCGTCTCGATAGCTCGAAGGGTCGTGATGCTGTAAGCAAATCATCGAGGCCGATCCCCCGTAGACGAACTGACTTAACTCAGAAGAATTTCAAGCATTTCTTACAAAATCTCTCACGCAATCGGTTTCGCTGCGAATATCGGGATGCGGTTTGAAGAGTACGCTTCCTCTCGGCAGAGCGAACACGACGCTGAAGACCGCGTCTCGATAGCACGAACGGTCGTGATGCTGTAAGCAAATCATACATTCATGAGCTTCACTAATTAGACGACGAGGCATTTGGCGACCTGTAGAGAGTCATAGTTACTCCCTGATTTTACCTGCAAATTACAGATTCGGAGATACCAAATCTCTCACGCAATCGGTTTCGCTGCGAATATCGGCATGCGGTTTGAAGAGTATGCTTCCTCTCGGCGGCGCGAACAAGACGCAGAAGACCGCGTCTCGATAGCACGAACGGTCGTGATTCTATAGGAAAATTACGAATAAGCGCGGGTAAGCGGCGGGAGTAAATTTTGCAAAATTTCAGATTCGGAGATACTGCGAATATCGGCATGCGGTTTGAAGCGTACGCTTCCTCTCGCCGGCGCGAACAAGACGCAGAAGACCGCGTCTCGATAGCTCGAAGGGTCGTGATGCTGTAAGCAAATCATCGAGGCCGATCCCCCGTAGACGAACTGACTTAACTCAGAAGAATTTCAAGCATTTCTTACAAAATCTCTCACGCAATCGGTTTCGCTGCGAATATCGGGATGCGGTTTGAAGAGTACGCTTCCTCTCGGCAGAGCGAACACGACGCTGAAGACCGCGTCTCGATAGCACGAACGGTCGTGATGCTGTAAGCAAATCATACATTCATGAGCTTCACTAATTAGACGACGAGGCATTTGGCGACCTGTAGAGAGTCATAGTTACTCCCTGATTTTACCTGCAAATTACAGATTCGGAGATACCAAATCTCTCACGCAATCGGTTTCGCTGCGAATATCGGGATGCGGTTTGAAGAGTACGCTTCCTCTCGGCAGAGCGAACACGACGCTGAAGACCGCGTCTCGATAGCACGAACGGTCGTGATTCTATAGCAAAATTACGAATAAGCGCGGGTAAGCGGCGGGAGTAAATTTTGCAAAATTTCAGATTCGGAGATACTGCGAATATCGGCATGCGGTTTGAAGCGTACGCTTCCTCTCGCCGGCGCGAACAAGACGCAGAAGACCGCGTCTCGATAGCTCGAAGGGTCGTGATGCTGTAAGCAAATCATCGAGGCCGATCCCCCGTAGACGAACTGACTTAACTCAGAAGAATTTCAAGCATTTCTTACAAAATCTCTCACGCAATCGGTTTCGCTGCGAATATCGGGATGCGGTTTGAAGAGTACGCTTCCTCTCGGCAGAGCGAACACGACGCTGAAGACCGCGTCTCGATAGCACGAACGGTCGTGATGCTGTAAGCAAATCATACATTCATGAGCTTCACTAATTAGACGACGAGGCATTTGGCGACCTGTAGAGAGTCATAGTTACTCCCTGATTTTACCTGCAAATTACAGATTCGGAGATACCAAATCTCTCACGCAATCGGTTTCGCTGCGAATATCGGCATGCGGTTTGAAGAGTATGCTTCCTCTCGGCGGCGCGAACAAGACGCAGAAGACCGCGTCTCGATAGCACGAACGGTCGTGATTCTATAGGAAAATTACGAATAAGCGCGGGTAAGCGGCGGGAGTAAATTTTGCAAAATTTCAGATTCGGAGATACTGCGAATATCGGCATGCGGTTTGAAGCGTACGCTTCCTCTCGCCGGCGCGAACAAGACGCAGAAGACCGCGTCTCGATAGCTCGAAGGGTCGTGATGCTGTAAGCAAATCATCGAGGCCGATCCCCCGTAGACGAACTGACTTAACTCAGAAGAATTTCAAGCATTTCTTACAAAATCTCTCACGCAATCGGTTTCGCTGCGAATATCGGGATGCGGTTTGAAGAGTACGCTTCCTCTCGGCAGAGCGAACACGACGCTGAAGACCGCGTCTCGATAGCACGAACGGTCGTGATGCTGTAAGCAAATCATACATTCATGAGCTTCACTAATTAGACGACGAGGCATTTGGCGACCTGTAGAGAGTCATAGTTACTCCCTGATTTTACCTGCAAATTACAGATTCGGAGATACCAAATCTCTCACGCAATCGGTTTCGCTGCGAATATCGGGATGCGGTTTGAAGAGTACGCTTCCTCTCGGCAGAGCGAACACGACGCTGAAGACCGCGTCTCGATAGCACGAACGGTCGTGATTCTATAGCAAAATTACGAATAAGCGCGGGTAAGCGGCGGGAGTAAATTTTGCAAAATTTCAGATTCGGAGATACTGCGAATATCGGCATGCGGTTTGAAGCGTACGCTTCCTCTCGCCGGCGCGAACAAGACGCAGAAGACCGCGTCTCGATAGCTCGAAGGGTCGTGATGCTGTAAGCAAATCATCGAGGCCGATCCCCCGTAGACGAACTGACTTAACTCAGAAGAATTTCAAGCATTTCTTACAAAATCTCTCACGCAATCGGTTTCGCTGCGAATATCGGGATGCGGTTTGAAGAGTACGCTTCCTCTCGGCAGAGCGAACACGACGCTGAAGACCGCGTCTCGATAGCACGAACGGTCGTGATTCTATAGGAAAATTACGAATAAGCGCGGGTAAGCGGCGGGAGTAAATTTTGCAAAATTTCAGATTCGGAGATACTGCGAATATCGGCATGCGGTTTGAAGCGTACGCTTCCTCTCGCCGGCGCGAACAAGACGCAGAAGACCGCGTCTCGATAGCTCGAAGGGTCGTGATGCTGTAAGCAAATCATCGAGGCCGATCCCCCGTAGACGAACTGACTTAACTCAGAAGAATTTCAAGCATTTCTTACAAAATCTCTCACGCAATCGGTTTCGCTGCGAATATCGGGATGCGGTTTGAAGAGTACGCTTCCTCTCGGCAGAGCGAACACGACGCTGAAGACCGCGTCTCGATAGCACGAACGGTCGTGATGCTGTAAGCAAATCATACATTCATGAGCTTCACTAATTAGACGACGAGGCATTTGGCGACCTGTAGAGAGTCATAGTTACTCCCTGATTTTACCTGCAAATTACAGATTCGGAGATACCAAATCTCTCACGCAATCGGTTTCGCTGCGAATATCGGCATGCGGTTTGAAGAGTATGCTTCCTCTCGGCGGCGCGAACAAGACGCAGAAGACCGCGTCTCGATAGCACGAACGGTCGTGATTCTATAGGAAAATTACGAATAAGCGCGGGTAAGCGGCGGGAGTAAATTTTGCAAAATTTCAGATTCGGAGATACTGCGAATATCGGCATGCGGTTTGAAGCGTACGCTTCCTCTCGCCGGCGCGAACAAGACGCAGAAGACCGCGTCTCGATAGCTCGAAGGGTCGTGATGCTGTAAGCAAATCATCGAGGCCGATCCCCCGTAGACGAACTGACTTAACTCAGAAGAATTTCAAGCATTTCTTACAAAATCTCTCACGCAATCGGTTTCGCTGCGAATATCGGGATGCGGTTTGAAGAGTACGCTTCCTCTCGGCAGAGCGAACACGACGCTGAAGACCGCGTCTCGATAGCACGAACGGTCGTGATGCTGTAAGCAAATCATACATTCATGAGCTTCACTAATTAGACGACGAGGCATTTGGCGACCTGTAGAGAGTCATAGTTACTCCCTGATTTTACCTGCAAATTACAGATTCGGAGATACCAAATCTCTCACGCAATCGGTTTCGCTGCGAATATCGGCATGCGGTTTGAAGAGTATGCTTCCTCTCGGCGGCGCGAACAAGACGCAGAAGACCGCGTCTCGATAGCACGAACGGTCGTGATTCTATAGGAAAATTACGAATAAGCGCGGGTAAGCGGCGGGAGTAAATTTTGCAAAATTTCAGATTCGGAGATACTGCGAATATCGGCATGCGGTTTGAAGCGTACGCTTCCTCTCGCCGGCGCGAACAAGACGCAGAAGACCGCGTCTCGATAGCTCGAAGGGTCGTGATGCTGTAAGCAAATCATCGAGGCCGATCCCCCGTAGACGAACTGACTTAACTCAGAAGAATTTCAAGCATTTCTTACAAAATCTCTCACGCAATCGGTTTCGCTGCGAATATCGGGATGCGGTTTGAAGAGTACGCTTCCTCTCGGCAGAGCGAACACGACGCTGAAGACCGCGTCTCGATAGCACGAACGGTCGTGATTCTATAGCAAAATTACGAATAAGCGCGGGTAAGCGGCGGGAGTAAATTTTGCAAAATTTCAGATTCGGAGATACTGCGAATATCGGCATGCGGTTTGAAGCGTACGCTTCCTCTCGCCGGCGCGAACAAGACGCAGAAGACCGCGTCTCGATAGCTCGAACGGTCGTGATGCTGTAAGCAAACTACACATGGCGATCCCCCGTAGATTAACTCAATTTACTTAGTCGAATTTCAAGCATTTCTTACAAAATCTCTCATAGAATCGGTGTTATATACATCTCATACATGTATTTATATTATTTAGTGGCGAAACATGTTGCTTACTTAAAAATAAACATATGTTTGTGAAATTATACCATTTCTCCCACAAAGTCTATAGAGATCAGTATAAGGTCGACTACCTCTTAAATCGTTCACACAGTCAGCTTATTTCAAAAGTTAAAAACGTTCTAAGAAACGTTCTAATGCACTGTCATAATAAAGTAAGTATAATTGTTTGTACATTATGTATATCCTTCAGAATGGCATAGGTTTTATTTTGTTCAGACAATTGTATCAAAAAATGAAAACCTAGGGTTAAGTCCAACTTGAAAGGGTGTTATCTACCGTGTAGTTTTCGTTGACTGACGGATACCTTTCCGCAAATTGTGCAGCATTTTGCAAAATTTCAGATACGGAGATACTGCGAATATCGGCATGCGGTTTGAAGCGTACGCTTCCTCTCGCCGGCGCGAACAAGACGCAGAAGACCGCGTCTCGATAGCTCGAAGGGTCGTGATGCTGTAAGCAAATCATCGAGGCCGATCCCCCGTAGACGAACTGACTTAACTCAGAAGAATTTCAAGCATTTCTTACAAAATCTTTCACGCAATCGGTTTCGCTGCGAATATCGGGATGCCGTCTGCAGCGTACGCTTGCTCTCGGCAGAGCGAACACGACGCTGAAGACCGCGTCTATGGGGGATTGGCCCGAATTTTTTGAAAAAAATATAAAGAAAAGTCAGTCTACGGAGGATTGGCCAGAATTTTTTGAAAAAAATATAAAGAGAATTATGTTAGTCTACGGAATATCGGCATGCGGTTTGAAGCGTACGCTTCCTCTCGCCGGCGCCAACAAGACGTAGAAGACCGCGTCTCGATAGCTCGAAGGGTCGTGATGCTGTAAGCAAATCATCGAGGCCGATCCCCCGTAGACGAACTGACTTAACTCAGAAGAATTTCAAGCATTTCTTACAAAATCTCTCACGCAATCGGTTTCGCTGCGAATATCGGGATGCGGTTTGAAGAGTACGCTTCCTCTCGGCAGAGCGAAC
>CAXEFP010000038.1:5000-7500 GCA_963995525.1 Escarpia spicata
AACCGCATGCCGATATTCGCAGTATCTCCGTATCTGAAATTTTGCAAAATGCTGCACAATTTGCGGAAAGGTATCCGTCAGTCAACGAAAACTACACGGTAGATAACACCCTTTCAAGTTGGACTTAACCCTAGGTTTTCATTTTTTGATACATTGTCTGAACAAAATAAAACCTATGCCATTCTGAAGGATATACATAATGTACAAACAATTATACTTACTTTATTATGACAGTGCATTAGAACGTTTCTTAGAACGTTTTAACTTTTGAAATAAGCTGACTGTGTGAACGATTTAAGAGGTAGTCGACCTTATACTGATCTCTATAGACTTTGTGGGAGAAATGGTATAATTTCACAAACATATGTTTATTTTTAAGTAAGCAACATGTTTCGCCACTAAATAATATAAATACATGTATGAGATGTATATAACACCGATTCTATGAGAGATTTTGTAAGAAATGCTTGAAATTCGACTAAGTAAATTGAGTTAATCTACGGGGGATCGCCATGTGTAGTTTGCTTACAGCATCACGACCGTTCGAGCTATCGAGACGCGGTCTTCTGCGTCTTGTTCGCGCCGGCGAGAGGAAGCGTACGCTCAAACCGCATGCCGATATTCGCAGTATCTCCGAATCTGAAATTTTGCAAAATTTACTCCGCCGCTTACCCGCGCTTATTCGTAATTTTGCTATAGAATCACGACCGTTCGTGCTATCGAGACGCGGTCTTCAGCGTCGTGTTCGCTCTGCCGAGAGGAAGCGTACTCTTCAAACCGCATCCCGATATTCGCAGCGAAACCGATTGCGTGAGAGATTTTGTAAGAAATGCTTGAAATTCTTCTGAGTTAAGTCAGTTCGTCTACGGGGGATCGGCCTCGATGATTTGCTTACAGCATCACGACCCTTCGAGCTATCGAGACGCGGTCTTCTGCGTCTTGTTCGCGCCGGCGAGAGGAAGCGTACGCTTCAAACCGCATGCCGATATTCGCAGTATCTCCGAATCTGAAATTTTGCAAAATTTACTCCCGCCGCTTACCCGCGCTTATTCGTAATTTTCCTATAGAATCACGACCGTTCGTTGCTATCGAGACGCGGTCTTCTGCGTCTTGTTTCGCGCCGCCGAGAGGAAGCATACTCTTCAAACCGCATGCCGATATTCGCAGCGAAACCGATTGCGTGAGAGATTTGGTATCTCCGAATCTGTAATTTGCAGGTAAAATCAGGGAGTAACTATGACTCTCTACAGGTCGCCAAATGCCTCGTCGTCTAATTAGTGAAGCTCATGAATGTATGATTTGCTTACAGCATCACGACCGTTCGTGCTATCGAGACGCGGTCTTCAGCGTCGTGTTCGCTCTGCCGAGAGGAAGCGTACTCTTCAAACCGCATCCCGATATTCGCAGCGAAACCGATTGCGTGAGAGATTTTGTAAGAAATGCTTGAAATTCTTCTGAGTTAAGTCAGTTCGTCTACGGGGGATCGGCCTCGATGATTTGCTTACAGCATCACGACCCTTCCGAGCTATCGAGACGCGGTCTTCTGCGTCTTGTTCGCGCCGGCGAGAGGAAGCGTACGCTTCAAACCGCACGCCGATATTCGCAGTATCTCCGAATCTGAAATTTTGCAAAATTTACTCCCGCCGCTTACCCGCGCTTATTCGTAATTTTCCTATAGAATCACGACCGTTCGTGCTATCGAGACGCGGTCTTCTGCGTCTTGTTCGCGCCGCCGAGAGGAAGCATACTCTTCAAACCGCATGCCGATATTCGCAGCGAAACCGATTGCGTGAGAGATTTGGTATCTCCGAATCTGTAATTTGCAGGTAAAATCAGGGAGTAACTATGACTCTCGACAGGTCGCCAAATGCCTCGTCGTCTAATTAGTGAAGCGCATGAATGTATGATTTGCTTACAGCATCACGACCGTTCGTGCTATCGAGACGCGGTCTTCAGCGTCGTGTTCGCTCTGCCGAGAGGAAGCGTACTCTTCAAACCGCATCCCGATATTCGCAGCGAAACCGATTGCGTGAGAGATTTTGTAAGAAATGCTTGAAATTCTTCTGAGTTAAGTCAGTTCGTCTACGGGGGATCGGCCTCGATGATTTGCTTACAGCATCACGACCCTTCGAGCTATCGAGACGCGGTCTTCTGCGTCTTGTTCGCGCCGGCGAGAGGAAGCGTACGCTTCAAACCGCATGCCGATATTCGCAGTATCTCCGAATCTGAAATTTTGCAAAATTTACTCCCGCCGCTTACCCGCGCTTATTCGTAATTTTCCTATAGAATCACGACCGTTCGTGCTATCGAGACGCGGTCTTCTGCGTCTTGTTCGCGCCGCCGAGAGGAAGCATACTCTTCAAACCGCATGCCGATATTCGCAGCGAAACCGATTGCGTGAGAGATTTGGTATCTCCGAATCTGTAATTTGCAGGTAAAATCAGGGAGTAACTATGACTCTCTACAGGTCGCCAAATGCCTCGTCGTCTAATTAGTGAAG
>CAXEFP010000038.1:17500-22824 GCA_963995525.1 Escarpia spicata
TTTTTTCAAAAAATTCGGGCCAATCCCCCATAGACGCGGTCTTCAGCGTCGTGTTCGCTCTGCCGAGAGGAAGCGTACTCTTCAAACCGCATCCCGATATTCGCAGCGAAACCGATTGCGTGAGAGATTTTGTAAGAAATGCTTGAAATTCTTCTGAGTTAAGTCAGTTCGTCTACGGGGGATCGGCCTCGATGATTTGCTTACAGCATCACGACCCTTCGAGCTATCGAGACGCGGTCTTCTGCGTCTTGTTCGCGCCGGCGAGAGGAAGCGTACGCTTCAAACCGCATGCCGATATTCGCAGTATCTCCGAATCTGAAATTTTGCAAAATTTACTCCCGCCGCTTACCCGCGCTTATTCGTAATTTTCCTATAGAATCACGACCGTTCGTGCTATCGAGACGCGGTCTTCTGCGTCTTGTTCGCGCCGCCGAGAGGAAGCATACTCTTCAAACCGCATGCCGATATTCGCAGCGAAACCGATTGCGTGAGAGATTTGGTATCTCCGAATCTGTAATTTGCAGGTAAAATCAGGGAGTAACTATGACTCTCTACAGGTCGCCAAATGCCTCGTCGTCTAATTAGTGAAGCTCATGAATGTATGATTTGCTTACAGCATCACGACCGTTCGTGCTATCGAGACGCGGTCTTCAGCGTCGTGTTCGCTCTGCCGAGAGGAAGCGTACTCTTCAAACCGCATCCCGATATTCGCAGCGAAACCGATTGCGTGAGAGATTTTGTAAGAAATGCTTGAAATTCTTCTGAGTTAAGTCAGTTCGTCTACGGGGGATCGGCCTCGATGATTTGCTTACAGCATCACGACCCTTCGAGCTATCGAGACGCGGTCTTCTGCGTCTTGTTCGCGCCGGCGAGAGGAAGCGTACGCTTCAAACCGCATGCCGATATTCGCAGTATCTCCGAATCTGAAATTTTGCAAAATTTACTCCCGCCGCTTACCCGCGCTTATTCGTAATTTTCCTATAGAATCACGACCGTTCGTGCTATCGAGACGCGGTCTTCTGCGTCTTGTTCGCGCCGCCGAGAGGAAGCATACTCTTCAAACCGCATGCCGATATTCGCAGCGAAACCGATTGCGTGAGAGATTTGGTATCTCCGAATCTGTAATTTGCAGGTAAAATCAGGGAGTAACTATGACTCTCGACAGGTCGCCAAATGCCTCGTCGTCTAATTAGTGAAGCGCATGAATGTATGATTTGCTTACAGCATCACGACCGTTCGTGCTATCGAGACGCGGTCTTCAGCGTCGTGTTCGCTCTGCCGAGAGGAAGCGTACTCTTCAAACCGCATCCCGATATTCGCAGCGAAACCGATTGCGTGAGAGATTTTGTAAGAAATGCTTGAAATTCTTCTGAGTTAAGTCAGTTCGTCTACGGGGGATCGGCCTCGATGATTTGCTTACAGCATCACGACCCTTCGAGCTATCGAGACGCGGTCTTCTGCGTCTTGTTCGCGCCGGCGAGAGGAAGCGTACGCTTCAAACCGCATGCCGATATTCGCAGTATCTCCGAATCTGAAATTTTGCAAAATTTACTCCCGCCGCTTACCCGCGCTTATTCGTAATTTTCCTATAGAATCACGACCGTTCGTGCTATCGAGACGCGGTCTTCTGCGTCTTGTTCGCGCCGCCGAGAGGAAGCATACTCTTCAAACCGCATGCCGATATTCGCAGCGAAACCGATTGCGTGAGAGATTTGGTATCTCCGAATCTGTAATTTGCAGGTAAAATCAGGGAGTAACTATGACTCTCGACAGGTCGCCAAATGCCTCGTCGTCTAATTAGTGAAGCGCATGAATGTATGATTTGCTTACAGCATCACGACCGTTCGTGCTATCGAGACGCGGTCTTCAGCGTCGTGTTCGCTCTGCCGAGAGGAAGCGTACTCTTCAAACCGCATCCCGATATTCGCAGCGAAACCGATTGCGTGAGAGATTTTGTAAGAAATGCTTGAAATTCTTCTGAGTTAAGTCAGTTCGTCTACGGGGGATCGGCCTCGATGATTTGCTTACAGCATCACGACCCTTCGAGCTATCGAGACGCGGTCTTCTGCGTCTTGTTCGCGCCGGCGAGAGGAAGCGTACGCTTCAAACCGCATGCCGATATTCGCAGTATCTCCGAATCTGAAATTTTGCAAAATTTACTCCCGCCGCTTACCCGCGCTTATTCGTAATTTTCCTATAGAATCACGACCGTTCGTGCTATCGAGACGCGGTCTTCTGCGTCTTGTTCGCGCCGCCGAGAGGAAGCATACTCTTCAAACCGCATGCCGATATTCGCAGCGAAACCGATTGCGTGAGAGATTTGGTATCTCCGAATCTGTAATTTGCAGGTAAAATCAGGGAGTAACTATGACTCTCGACAGGTCGCCAAATGCCTCGTCGTCTAATTAGTGAAGCGCATGAATGTATGATTTGCTTACAGCATCACGACCGTTCGTGCTATCGAGACGCGGTCTTCAGCGTCGTGTTCGCTCTGCCGAGAGGAAGCGTACTCTTCAAACCGCATCCCGATATTCGCAGCGAAACCGATTGCGTGAGAGATTTTGTAAGAAATGCTTGAAATTCTTCTGAGTTAAGTCAGTTCGTCTACGGGGGATCGGCCTCGATGATTTGCTTACAGCATCACGACCCTTCGAGCTATCGAGACGCGGTCTTCTGCGTCTTGTTCGCGCCGGCGAGAGGAAGCGTACGCTTCAAACCGCATGCCGATATTCGCAGTATCTCCGTATCTGAAATTTTGCAAAATGCTGCACAATTTGCGGAAAGGTATCCGTCAGTCAACGAAAACTACACGGTAGATAACACCCTTTCAAGTTGGACTTAACCCTAGGTTTTCATTTTTTGATACAATTGTCTGAACAAAATAAAACCTATGCCATTCTGAAGGATATACATAATGTACAAACAATTATACTTACTTTATTATGACAGTGCATTAGAACGTTTCTTAGAACGTTTTTAACTTTTGAAATAAGCTGACTGTGTGAACGATTTAAGAGGTAGTCGACCTTATACTGATCTCTATAGACTTTGTGGGAGAAATGGCATAATTTCACAAACATATGTTTATTTTTAAGTAAGCAACATGTTTCGCCACTAAATAATATAAATACATGTATGAGATGTATATAACACCGATTCTATGAGAGATTTTGTAAGAAATGCTTGAAATTCGACTAAGTAAATTGAGTTAATCTACGGGGGATCGCCATGTGTAGTTTGCTTACAGCATCACGACCGTTCGAGCTATCGAGACGCGGTCTTCTGCGTCTTGTTCGCGCCGGCGAGAGGAAGCGTACGCTTCAAACCGCATGCCGATATTCGCAGTATCTCCGAATCTGAAATTTTGCAAAATTTACTCCCGCCGCTTACCCGCGCTTATTCGTAATTTTGCTATAGAATCACGACCGTTCGTGCTATCGAGACGCGGTCTTCAGCGTCGTGTTCGCTCTGCCGAGAGGAAGCGTACTCTTCAAACCGCATCCCGATATTCGCAGCGAAACCGATTGCGTGAGAGATTTTGTAAGAAATGCTTGAAATTCTTCTGAGTTAAGTCAGTTCGTCTACGGGGGATCGGCCTCGATGATTTGCTTACAGCATCACGACCCTTCGAGCTATCGAGACGCGGTCTTCTGCGTCTTGTTCGCGCCGGCGAGAGGAAGCGTACGCTTCAAACCGCATGCCGATATTCGCAGTATCTCCGAATCTGAAATTTTGCAAAATTTACTCCCGCCGCTTACCCGCGCTTATTCGTAATTTTCCTATAGAATCACGACCGTTCGTGCTATCGAGACGCGGTCTTCTGCGTCTTGTTCGCGCCGCCGAGAGGAAGCATACTCTTCAAACCGCATGCCGATATTCGCAGCGAAACCGATTGCGTGAGAGATTTGGTATCTCCGAATCTGTAATTTGCAGGTAAAATCAGGGAGTAACTATGACTCTCTACAGGTCGCCAAATGCCTCGTCGTCTAATTAGTGAAGCTCATGAATGTATGATTTGCTTACAGCATCACGACCGTTCGTGCTATCGAGACGCGGTCTTCAGCGTCGTGTTCGCTCTGCCGAGAGGAAGCGTACTCTTCAAACCGCATCCCGATATTCGCAGCGAAACCGATTGCGTGAGAGATTTTGTAAGAAATGCTTGAAATTCTTCTGAGTTAAGTCAGTTCGTCTACGGGGGATCGGCCTCGATGATTTGCTTACAGCATCACGACCCTTCGAGCTATCGAGACGCGGTCTTCTGCGTCTTGTTCGCGCCGGCGAGAGGAAGCGTACGCTTCAAACCGCATGCCGATATTCTGCAGTATCTCCGAATCTGAAATTTTGCAAAATTTACTCCCGCCGCTTACCCGCGCTTATTCGTAATTTTCCTATAGAATCACGACCGTTCGTGCTATCGAGACGCGGTCTTCTGCGTCTTGTTCGCGCCGCCGAGAGGAAGCATACTCTTCAAACCGCATGCCGATATTCGCAGCGAAACCGATTGCGTGAGAGATTTGGTATCTCCGAATCTGTAATTTGCAGGTAAAATCAGGGAGTAACTATGACTCTCTACAGGTCGCCAAATGCCTCGTCGTCTAATTAGTGAAGCTCATGAATGTATGATTTGCTTACAGCATCACGACCGTTCGTGCTATCGAGACGCGGTCTTCAGCGTCGTGTTCGCTCTGCCGAGAGGAAGCGTACTCTTCAAACCGCATCCCGATATTCGCAGCGAAACCGATTGCGTGAGAGATTTTGTAAGAAATGCTTGAAATTCTTCTGAGTTAAGTCAGTTCGTCTACGGGGGATCGGCCTCGATGATTTGCTTACAGCATCACGACCCTTCGAGCTATCGAGACGCGGTCTTCTGCGTCTTGTTCGCGCCGGCGAGAGGAAGCGTACGCTTCAAACCGCATGCCGATATTCGCAGTATCTCCGAATCTGAAATTTTGCAAAATTTACTCCCGCCGCTTACCCGCGCTTATTCGTAATTTTCCTATAGAATCACGACCGTTCGTGCTATCGAGACGCGGTCTTCTGCGTCTTGTTCGCGCCGCCGAGAGGAAGCATACTCTTCAAACCGCATGCCGATATTCGCAGCGAAACCGATTGCGTGAGAGATTTGGTATCTCCGAATCTGTAATTTGCAGGTAAAATCAGGGAGTAACTATGACTCTCGACAGGTCGCCAAATGCCTCGTCGTCTAATTAGTGAAGCGCATGAATGTATGATTTGCTTACAGCATCACGACCGTTCGTGCTATCGAGACGCGGTCTTCAGCGTCGTGTTCGCTCTGCCGAGAGGAAGCGTACTCTTCAAACCGC
>CAXEFP010000039.1:0-50623 GCA_963995525.1 Escarpia spicata
CTGCGCTCCATTCTCTAATAGAGCAACCAACGCGCCCCACTCTCTAATAGTGCAATCGTCGTGCTTCACTCTCTAATAGAGCAATCAATGCGCTCCATCCTCCAACAGAACAACCAACGCGCTCCATTCTCTAACAGAACAATAACCGCGCCCTACTCTCTATAGAGCATCCATCGCGCTCCACCTCCAACAGAGCATCCACCACCACGTGCGTATGTACGTATGGACGTTTGTACCTATAGGCGTGTGTGCGAATGTGCGCATGTGCGTATGTGCGTATGTGCGTATGTGCGTATGTGCGTATGTGCGTATGTATGCATGTGTGTATATGTGTGTGCGTGTGTAATGTGTGTAATGTGTGTAATGTGTGTAATGTGTGTAATGTGTGTAATGTGTGTAATGTGTATCATGTGTGCGCGTGTGCGCGTGTGCGCGTGTGCGCGTGTGCGCGTGTGTAACAAACAATGACAAGAGTTTTTTCCATACTTAAACCTTTAAATGAATTGTCATTGCATAATACTAGTAACGTATTTTAATAATTCGTAAATTAAGCAGCTCTGTGAAAATCCATAGGGAAATGGTGTATCCGGTCAAATTAATTAATTCGGCAAGAAACGACGTCCTGATCAATCTCTCGTCACTACCAATAAGGCTGAAAAACTTTGACGACAAAATCCATTCCCAAGAAATGTGCGTGCGTAATTCGGCGTGAAACGAGGCGAGCGTCGAGTGTACGCCGCTCCTGTCTCGCCGCCTGTCAGTGAACGCCGTCATCGCATTCCCGGGTTGCAAGGTCAATGTGGCCGCCACCTCAAATGTTCACGCTTTTCCTGTGCGTGCGTGCGTACCACGCGAGACGCGACACACGCCCGCACACGCTCACGCACACGCACACACTACCGAACCAAGGCAACCTTGGAGACACATAAAAGCGGAACGAAGGTAAAAGGTTGTCTGATCATTGACTGGTTCTTGCAAATCACGTGCGTTACAATTCATGGCAAACGCAAAAATGTTGCACAGAAATTTTGTAATCAGTAAATTTGTATACAACATGGAAACACTGTGTCTCTCCTCCCAGGTACACTTGCCTCTTTGTATGTTCATTCGCGCCATTGCACCATCAGCCTCTCATCTACCGAGCTATTTCTTTTTTAAACATGAAGGTTGTGTCATTAGCCAGCTGCATTAAATTTTACCGTGAAAAATGTCCACTTTGCCACATTGGTGGGTCAAAGAGGACATTGTTGTATTTTCAGTAGTAGTGTTGCAACATGTCCTCGATAATTACCGGACACGAACATTATTTCATAGTGTAAATGAATGTCAAAAATACGTTTCGGTGCAGAGTGTTATAAAACATTTAGAATTACGCAGACTGTAAGAATGTTTTTTTAAGTGTCCGCTTTGGCCCGGTCTCCCCTATAAGTGCTATCCGCTTTGCCCCGGTCTCCCCTGTAAGTGCTATCCGTTTTGCACCGGTCTTCCAATTAAATGTTATCCGCTTTGCCCCAGTCTCCCTTATAAGTACTATCCGCTTTGCCCCAGTCTCCCCTATAAGTGCTATCCGCTTTGGCCCAATGTTCCATATAAGTGCTATCCGCTTTGCCCCAGTCTCCCCTATAAGTGCTATCCGCGTTGCCCCGGTCCCCCTGTAAGTGCTATCCGCGTTGACCAGGTCCCCCTATAAATGCTGTCCGCTTTTCCCCGCTCCCCCCCCCCCCCCGTTAGTGTTAAGATGGTGAGCGACGATGCTGAAGACGCCTGCAGTCGACACTTGACACAACATTACGTGATACAAATGATAAAGATGTTGAGTGTTTTGAACTTAGGATGACAACACTTTCGAGTGTGTTTTCGAGAATTAATGTTTCGAAATTTCTACACGGTCCCATGGTTTTTTGTAAGGACGTTTTTGTAAGGACGTTTTTGTCAAGTTGGTTTGTGTCGTTGTAGATTCATTTAACCTGTCCAGTTGTAGTTTCGGTGCGTTCGGTTATGTGTCAACGTCGATTGTGCAGGTGCAGCGTTGAGGGAACCTTGACATTCATAGGAGCTCATAACATAACAGCGATTGTGTTCTTTAAAACCAATTTCGCTCCTCAACAGTGATCTTGTATACTGAAAACTGTCACGACGAGGACGCGTCACCAGTATACTTTGGTGGCCGGTGTCTCTCGAAAATAGTGTTCTCAGAGACACTGCGGTGGCTTTGGCATTTTTAAAAAGCGACTTAACTTTAACAACAGATACTACTTAATGGTCATTACCTTATAATAAGTCCCCATATCCCGCTGCCTGTAGCGTGCACAAAGCACTATACGTGCGTTCGTCTGCATATACTCGTGCATTCACGCAAACGCACATGCACATGCACACGCACATGCGAGCACGCACGCACGCACGCACGCACGCACGCACGAACGAACGAACGAACGAACGAACGAACGCACGCACGCACGCACACACACACACACACACACACACTCTAAGAAGCAGGCGTCAACCAGCCTAGAACTAGGATGAACAGTGGAGGCACGAAACAATCTCTTATATAGCGCAGTATCCGGCCGGACGGGCGGACGGGTGGACGGGTGGGTGGATGGTTGTACTACTTCATACGCGTGTGCTAACATGTGTGTGTAGTACGGCGTCGTTGTAATGCGTTTTAGCTTGTCGACTCGGTTGGTGCTTCAGTTCTACTCCTCGCTGCCTCAGTTCAAGTCGTCACTGTTTCAGTTCAATCCTCGTTGTCTCAGTCCAAGTCATCGCTGCCTCAATGCAAGCCCACCTGGCTCGACCAGCGCCTTCGCTCACGGGCTTCGCTTACGGGCCTCGATCACGTGTTGTCTGGTGTACCACACTGTTCACAAATTGGACCACTTCTGTTTATCTTGTATATTAAAGATCTCACTAATCATGTTAATTCATGTGAAATGTCATTGTATGCTGATGATTCCAAATTGTTTAAAGAAATTACGTAAGTGACCGATTGTCAGTTGGTGCAGAAGGATCTGGACAGTGTATGTCTTTGGTGTGAGACATGGCATCTTAAACTTAACGTTCAAAAATGCTGCATAATGCCATTCACTAACAAAAAGAAACGTATATCCTATGACTACACGATTTTAAGTCAGTCTCTGCCCAAGGTCACAGCTGTCAAAGATCTCGGTATCACATTGACCGACAGTTTGACTTTTAAAGATCATTTTAATCGTTGTGTTTGTAAAGCTTTTAAGATGAGTGGTTTTGTTAAGCGCGTTTGCACAACATTTACCGATGTACAGGCTTTGCGATCATTGTATATATCTCTAGTCAGAAGCCAATTGGAGTATTGCAGTGTTATCTGGAATCCCTAGCAACGTACGTTTATTCACAAAATCAACCGAGTTCAAAAGAAATTCATTAAAGATCTATGTTACAAATCCAAAATACAGTACTCCTCTGACAGTTATCCTGAGCTTTGCATCATGTTAGACTACCTTCCCTTCTTCATCGTAGGCAAGTTGCAGATCTTATGTTTTTACACAAGTGTGTGCACTCCCAACTAGACTCGTCGTATCTGGTAGGGGCTATCCAATTCCACTGTCCTCCACGATCTCTACAACAATTGTAGAGTTTCCAATAGCAGAATAAACATTAGAAAACACTGTGTTTTGAATAGATGTATGACTACTTTCAACACATTGTATTTAAGTGGTCCAACTTGTGATATATATTCAGGAGCTGAACCATTTAGATCCTCAATTCAAAGACATTTCTATGTATAACAGATGTTTGCCTGGTATAGTTGATGTTGATGTTGTGTGGTTTTTATGTCCTTATTGTTCTTATTGTTTTTATTTTTATATTATTGTTTTATTATTTATATGTATTGTTTCAGTTATCAGTCATGTTACTGGGTCCACTGGACCTGTTGGAAACTGAATAAATACAATACAATACCAAAAATACAGATCTCGTCGTGTGTTTCGCCCACGGACCTCGTTATGTGCCTCGCCCTTCGACCTCGCTCACGGGCCTCGGTCACACGTTGCAGGACGACATCACCTTCGGTATTTTACATCGTGTTTTTACATCGTCAATGCGCTTATAAAATACACGCAGTTTATTTCCTACAGATGATTCATCGCAGTTTCCAGAGCGTTGCCTTCCATTCCAGACAAACAACGACTGCACAGCAACGATTAGGCGCGACCTCCGAATAGTCGATGGTTATCAGTGCTCGTAAAGAAAGGCCAAGCCGTCACGATGCGTTCTGAATGGTTGTCGCAGCGGAGACGTTTTCGCCATGGAGACGACTCCGCAATGGAGACGACCCCGCTATGGAGATGACCTGGTTGTGGAGACGAACTCGCTGTGGAGACGACCCCCATCTTCGCACAATCACAAGCCGTTGTCGTGCGAGTCTCGGAGCGGGCTGCGATAACGCCGCCGCTCGGAGTAGACGACCCGTGTCATGCAACCGGCCCAAGACACGCGACACGCGACCTGCGGCAACGGCGCGGGTGGAGCGGGTAGCGCGGGTGGCGGGGGTGTCGCGGGGGCACGGAAGCGCGGTTGGCGCGGGGGGGGGGGGGGGGCGCGGGTGGAGCGGGGGCGCGAGGGGGGGGGCGTCCAAAGTGACTCGTGTCTCGCTAGGTCAGACGTAACGAACCAGTTTTTTTTTGGAAAAACTGAAGTCTCAGTAAATTCCCATTCTTTGTAAGAAATTATTTCCCTCATACTTGAGAGAAGTACACTCTACAACTGGACCACACAAATGTTGACATTATCCACATGTATAGAGCGGTCGGTCATCGTGGACAGAAATACGTACCGGACAGTGGGCAGTAAATCACCGGACATTAGTTCACCGGACAGTAACTCAGAAGACATTTGCTCACAGGACGCACGAACGTACACGCACGCACACACACACGCACACACACACGCACACACACACACACGTGTGTGTGTGCGCGCGCGCGCGCCGTAAAACGGCCTCCACAGCCGTTTACCTCCAAGGGGGCCGTTTTATACCACGTATAAGTAATCATACTGTTCTTAGTTTATTATATTATATTTGTTATCAATGACATTGTTTTTCTATGTACAATGTAGTAATTTAATTATGTTTGTATTGGTATATGCACCATATACATTATTCTACTTAAATACTATATATTTTTCAGAATATGCCACGGGAATACATCCGAAAGTCGACCCGAAATGCCTGGGATACAAACTCGGTGGCTTTGGCCATTGCGGCCGTGGAACTGGGAGAATTGGGATTATAAAAAGCAGCCAAAGAGTTTGGCGTACCTAGAACGACTGTGAAGAGAAGATGTAAAGATGTCAATAAGCATGCTAAAGGAACTGCCAAACCATTCGGTCGTTGAAGTAGTTGCACTGTCATTGTAACTTTATTACTTTCGCGGTATTGCAAACAATCGAATGTTCATCATTTCACGGTGACCTTGTTTGACCTTAGCTCCACTCGAATCATATCAAGTAAAACGTCCATATCGTACCTGTTTGATGGGGAAACAATCAGCGTTCCAAAAATATATGACTTGGCGATCTTGTAATTTAGTAAAGTAGATATGCGACCATTGTATTGTCAAGACGATTGCGGAATCGCACAATTTCGGAAATTCATCATTTGACGGTGACCTTGTTTGACGTTGGATTCACGCTTACTGCACCAATTGGCAGCTCTACGACACGCCTCGTTGGGACGGGGAGATGTAGAGCTTTCGAATGATGTAACATTTGGATGTGTGTAGGGAGGCATTTAAACTCCTAAAATTAAGCACCTTTGGGGGATTTGCCGCCCGCCCACTGCTGTACAACACATTCACATCCGCCTACTGCAGTACAACACATTCACATCCGCCTACTGCTGTACAACACATTCACACCCGCCTACTGCAGTACAACACATTCACATCCGCCCACTGCTGTACAACACATTCACATCCGCCCACTGCTGTACAACACATTCACATCCGCCTACTGCTGTACAACACAATCACATAATCTGATTATTTGGGTTTTTTCAGATGACATTCTCTCCAGCCGTAGAGCGTGACCTGGTGAGATACACAGTGGAAATTAAAGAGATGATGTTCGGGATCGGAATTACCCAAGTTCGAAAACTAGCGTTTTAACTAGCTGAGTGCAGTGGGTTGACACACCGTTTCAAAAATGAGATGGCTGGAAAAGACTGGGTCAGTGGTTTCCTGGAACGAAATCCAGTCATATATGTTCAAACACCAGAAGCAACGGCAGCAGCGAGAGCTCGTGGTTTTAACAAATAAGCAGTTGGGAAATTTTATGACGTTCTTGAAACTCTTGTGGCTCAGTGGAAATTCCCATCAAACAACATCTACAACGTCAACGAAACGGGGACGACGACTGTGCAGAGCAGGCCAGCAAGAATTTTAGCTAGAAAAGGTCGACGCCAGATCGGGGCAATTACATAGGCGGAACATGGTCAGTTAGTCACCATTGAGATCTGCACGAGTGCCAAAGCCTCTTTCATTCCACCCCTCTTTATGTTCCCGCGAAAACGGATGAAGCCCGAATTAATGGACGGCGCACAAAATGGATCGATCTTTGCTTGCCGCCCGAGTGGGTGGGTGCAAAGAGACATCTTTATGCAGTGGTTTGAGCATTTCGTAAGAGTGACCTGTGCTTCAAAGAACCTGATGTTCTTATTCTCGATGGGCACTCCACCCACACAACGAATATCAACGTTATTAACCACGCCAGAGACAACGGAGTGCACATTCTATGCCTTCCGTCCCATTGTTCGGTGCACCGTCTACAACCGCTGGATGTGTCTTTCATGAAGCCGTTGGCTACCTACTATACGCAGGCCATTGAGACTTGGTTGCGAAACCATCCAGGCAGGACTGTGTCGGTGTTCCAGGGGGCAGGGCTGTTCAACCAAACCCACCTCAAATCAGCCACGGTTGTTGGTTGCTCCCAACGGATTTCGTAAGACAGGTATTTACCCCGTAAATCGCAACGTCTTTCAAGACTACGAATTCGCGCCAACGGCTGTGACTGACAGGCCTATCGACCCCGAAGTTCACGTTGACCAGAGTCAACCTGCAGATGTTCACGTTGCCCAGAGTCCACCCGCAGATGTTCACGTTGCCCAGAGTCAACCCGCAGATGTTCACATTGGCCAGAGTCAACTCACAGATGTTCACGTTGCCCAAAGTCAACTTGCAGATATTCACGTTGGACAGATAGTGCAAAACCCACGAAGATAATCTGTCAAATGACCCTGTTCCTGGCACGAGTGGTTATATTTCGCCACTGGCTATCTCTCCACCTCCGACACTTCCTGTTGTATCAACACAACAAAGGAAACGGTGATCATCATCGAGTGCGGCGCAGGTGATAGCTGGCAGTCCGTATGAGAAAATGCTTTTTCAAAGAAAAGAACGAGAGAAAAAGAGTCAGAGACAATAGAAATAAGGCGAACGAAGAGCAGAAGACGTCGAGGAAATACCAATCGAAGAAACAACTGAGAGCTCAGAAAACCGGAACAAAACTCAAGAAGCCGTCAACCTCTGGGAAAAGCAGCGGTGCGGAAGCATCATCCACCGAAGTCGAACAAACGACAATTTGCTTATTACGTGTGGAGGGATACGACAAGTCTGGCACGACTTCAGATGAATGCAGGATCCTGTGCACTTCCTGCCGCTGCTGGACACACGACCAGTGTGGTGGTGTTGATTCGGACGACGAAGAGTATGTGTGCGACGTGTGCTTGTTGAAAGCACTCTGCGCCTAGCATATCTTTTGGGTCCGTTCTTATGCAAATTATTATATTTGGGATTTGTAGTGAATGTAATTTGGTTAATTAGTTTATATTTGTGGGGACCGTTTACCCCCCCCCCCAGACAGGGGGCGTTTCACCCTCACTAGCGGATAAAACGGCCCCCGGTAACACAAATTGTGTTTATGTGATAACCACAACAATACTTAATCAAGCCAGTTCGTTATTGCATATGTGTTTGCATTAACCAAGTCTGTAATAATAAAGCATATTTACCGTTACAATATAAATACATTGGTTTGTTATATGTCCTTCGGTTTGTTAGGTTGGCCGTCTTACCCCATCTCCCCATCGCCCCATCTATGCAAATATATATATATATATATATATATATATGTGTGTGTGTGTGTGTGTGTGTGTGTGTGTGTGTGTGTGTGTGTGTGTGTGTGTGTGTGTGTGTGTGTGTGTGTGTGTGTGTGTGTGTGTATAGTGTATATACAATTTACAACATGATGATACTTAGGCATATTCCAACGGTCGACTTGGGACATTATTATTGGGCTATTTCCCTCAGTTACAGATCGGTCAGAATGACGTGACGTCGGTGTATGGAGAGTGACGTCTTGCGTCGACGACTGCATTAACGGTGGACGTTCTGTGCCCCCCCCCCCGCGCGGACACAGCCTCGTGACGTCACAGCGAGACCCAACACAATACTTCCGATGATTTCCCTACCTGCGGCAATTAACGCTTCATTTAACAGCAATTAACAAGTGCATACAACTACAATATACGGACGAATGCCACTGGCTATCTCTCCACCTCCGACACTTCCTGTTGTCTCAACACAACAAAGGAAACGGTGATCATCATCGAGTGCGGCGCAGGTGATAGCTGGCAGTCCGTATGAGAAAATGCTTTTTCAAAGAAAAGGACGAGAGAAAAAGAGTCAGAGACAATAGAAATAAGGCGAACGAAGAGCAGAAGACGTCGAGGAAATACCAATCGAAGAAACAACTGAGAGCTCAGAAAACCGGAACAAAACTCAAGAAGCCGTCAACCTCTGGGAAAAGCAGCGGTGCGGAAGCATCATCCACCGAAGTCGAACAAACGACAATTTGCTTATTACATGTGGAGGGATACGACAAGTCTGGCACGACTTCAGATGAATGCAGGATCCTGTGCACTTCCTGCCGCTGCTGGACACACGACCAGTGTGGTGGTGTTGATTCGGACGACGAAGAGTATGTGTGCGACGTGTGCTTGTTGAAAGCACTCTGCGCCTAGCATATCTTTTGGGTCCGTTCTTATGCAAATTATTATATTTGGGATTTGTAGTGAATGTAATTTGGTTAATTAGTTTATATTTGTGGGGACCGTTTAACCCCCCAGACAGGGGGCGTTTCACCCTCACTAGCGGGTAAAACGGCCCCCAGTAACACAAATTGTGTTTATGTGATAACCACAACAATACTTAATCAAGCCAGTTCGTTATTGCATATGTGTTTGCATTAACCAAGTCTGTAATAAAGCACATTTACCGTTACAATATAAGTACATTGGTTTGTTATATGTCCTTCGGTTTGTTAGGTTGGCTGTCTTACCCCATCTCCCCATCGTCCCATCGTCCCATCTCCCCATCTATATATATATATATATATACACGTCGCCCACACACACACACACATACACACACACACACACACACACACACACACACACACACACACACACACACACACACACACACACACACACACACACACACACACATATATGTGTGTGTATAGTGTATATACAATTTACAACATGATGGTACTTAGACGTGCGGGCGTGCGGGCGTGCGGGCGGGCGGGCGGGCGTGCGGGCGGGCGGGCGTGCGGGCGGGCGTGCGGGCGTGCGGGCGGGCGGGCGGGCGGGCGGGCGGGCGGGCGGGCGGGCGTGACTAGAGAGCCGACGTCGCTGCTCTCAGAGCAATAGACGTGCTGACTCGGCGGCGATAACTGCAAGTTGTTGGTAGTTTCGCGGGGGGGGGGCTGATTGACAGGTGGTGGGGCGTTACTTGGCCCAGCGTGTGCCGAAAGATGAGGCGATAAGACGCGAGAAGACGCCCACTCCCGCGTTGAAAGAACGCCTCGCCAACACATTCCCACGACACTACTGCGAACTGTCTGTCGGTCCATCCGCCCGCCGGTCCACCCGGCATCCGCCCGCCGGTCCACCCGGCATCCACCCGCCGGACCAACCGACACCCACCCGTCGGTCCACCCGCAACCCGCTTGCCAATTCGCCCGCCAGTCCACGCGGCACCAACACGCCGATCCGTCCGTCGGTCCATCCACCCGTACTCATTAATAAGCTAAATGAACTAAACAAACAAACATGGAGCGAATACATTGTTACTTCGACGTCAGTAATCAAGATACCTCGCGCGACCAAAAGCTGCTTCGACCTATTATAGTACGTATCAGCACATTGTAGTATCCATCACAGCAACCAAGGCTCTACGTAGACAAACGTGTGCAGCGTTTGCTCAGATGAATTTGCTGCAGAAAATTGTAAAATGGTTTGCCGCCAACGTCACGTTAAGAATGTAAACCAGGATTATCACGGTCAGAACTAAAATCACATTTGGCTCGGAACGATGCTGTGGAGGAAAAATAAACACGTTACAGAGTAGTTGTATTTATTTACGATACTCTACAGTTAGCCGATTGGTACACATACTGTACAATTAGCCTATTGGTACATATACTCTACTGTTAGCCTATTGGTACATATACTCCACAGTAGCCAATTGGTACAAATACTCCACAGTAGCTTATTGGTACAAAAAACTCCACAGTAGCCTATTGGTACATATACTCTACAGTTAGCCTATTGGTACATATACTCCACATTAGCCTATTGGTACGTATACTATACAGTTAGCCTATTGGTACATATACTCCACAGTAGCCTATTGGTACATATACTCCACAGTAGCCTACTGGTACATATACTCTACAGTTAGCCTATTGGTACATATACTCTACAGTTATCCTATTGCTACATATACTCTAAAGTTAGCCTATTGGTACATATACTCTACAGTTAGCCTATTGGTACATATACTCCACATTAGCCTATTGGTACGTATACTATACAGTTAGCCTATTGGTACATATACTCTACAGTTAGCCTATTGGTACATATACTCTACAGTTAGCCTATTGGTACACATACTCTACAGTTAGCCTATTGGTACTAATACTACATATATATGGCACTGTTAAGAATTGTATGTCATTTTGTGGTACTGTTTTATCGACACGCGCCCGTCGAATATATTTCACAGTGACACATCTAGATGTAACACAAGGCCACATCTTGATGTAACACAAGGCCACATCTAGATGTAATACAAGGCCACATCTAGATGAAACACAAGGCCACATCTAGATGTATCTTAAGGCCACATCTAGATGTAACACAAGGCCACATCTAGATGTAACACAGTGACACATCTAGATGTAACACAAGTCCACATCTTCATGTATCACAAGGCCACATCTAAATGTAACACAAGGCCACATCTAGATGTAACACAGTGACACATATATATGTAACACAAGGCCACATCTAGATATAACACAAGGCCACATCTAAATGTAACACAGTGACACATCTAAATGTAGCACAGTGACACATCTAGATGTAACACAATGCCACATCTAGATGTAACACAAGGCCACATCTAGATGTAACACAAGGCCACATCTAGATGTAACACAAGGCCACATCTAGATGTAACACAAAGCCACGTCTAGACGTAACACAAGGCCACATCTAGATGTAACACAAAGCCACATCTAGATGTAATACAAGGCCACATCTAGATGTAACACAAGGCCACATTTAGATGTAACACAAGGCCACATTTAGATGTAACACAAGGCCACATCTAAATGTAACACCGTGACACATCTAGATGTAGCACAAGGCCACATCTAGATGTAACACAAGGCCACATCTAGATGTAATACAAGGCCACATCAAGATGTAACATCAGGTCACATCTAAATGTAACACCGTGACACATCTAGGTGTTGCACAGGGCCACATCTAGATGTAACACAAGGCAACATCTAGACGTAACACAAGGCCACATCTAGATGTAACACAAGGCCACATCTAAATGTAACACCGTGACACATCTAGATGTAGCACAGGGCCACATCTAGATGTAACACAAGGCCACATCTAGATGTAACACAAGGCCACATCTAGATGTAAACCAAGGCCACATCTAGATATAACACAAGGCCACATCAAGATGTAACACAAGGCCACATCTAGTTGTATCACAAGGCCACATCTAGATGTAACACAAGGCCACATCTAAATGTAACACCGTGACACATCTAGATGTATCACAAGACCACATCTAGATGTAACACAAGGCCACATCTAGATGTAACACAAGGCCACATCTAGATGTAACATAAGGCTGCCTTGGATCAACAGTATCCAGTGTTTCGTGTACGTCACTATACGCTCACGAACATGGTGAGAGTCGCTCAAATGCGTCGTGTCTCAGTCAATCAACGTCAATCAGCGTACGTATGTACGCGCGTGCATACGTGCATACGTGCGTAAAGCATTCATAAGTTGTTGATGTGCAAGCGGTCATACGTGTACCTTAACCAGCCTTTTGTGGGCGCACACTTAATGCGTGATACTTGGTATGATATGATACTTGGTATGATATGATACTTGGTATGATATTGCCTAAACAGCTGGGCCCGTTACAACAAGTCGTTGAGGTCATAAGGAAAATCCACCAGAAACCGATGATAAATAGAAGGATCATTTTCAAAATGGGAAAAAACTGCCGCTGTATCACCAAAGATTATATTTCTGTCCGGTGGCGCGTCCTTGTCTTGACATTTGTCCGTATACAAGATCACTTTTAATGAGCGAAATCTAGAATTATTATAAACATCTGATTTATGAACCCATAAGAACGGTAGGAAATCGTTTCCTAATCACAGCTAACTGGGATTGTGGCGGAAGAATTGAATGATGCCATGGTCCAGTCTCCATTCTCATCCTCTCCGCGCGCACACATTCAAAGATTAGTTGAAACGAATTATATACTGCCATGTATGTCGTAGAATGCATATTTATGCCTGGGGTGACAGCACTCTAATGTATTTAAATGGAAGGTAGATTAGATTGGAGATATGTGTGGCTTGCTAGAGACTTTGGTGGTGGAGGGGTTGGGGGGGGGGGGGGCTGATGTTGACATAGCTGTGACCTACTTTGCAATATTACTCACTCCTTACTTAAAGCACTACATTGTAATCTCTCAGATGAGCATCGCTGCCGGATACACTGGACTTCTTGAACCGGACGGACGCTGTGTGATAAGATATTCATATAACCAGTCAACGAATAGTCACGATTATGACCCGCTTTGTTTGGCGAATTTGAAGGGCGTTAGTCATAGACGGACAAGAACGTATCAATACTAGACACGACGTATACATTCCGTTGTTTTGTATACACGAGAAACGGGAATGAAAACAACCAACGCTCAGATCATGGTCTCATATATTATTTAATTTACAATACGCATGTCTTTCACTTCATTCAGTGTACACGCACCGAGATACAATTGTATAGTCATAATTGATATACACACATTTATACAGAACTATATAAGAACTATACACGTCACGTAGAAATATGCGCAGTGTTGTAGCATGCGCATGCTGCGGTCCGATATATAACGATACAAAGTAGAGGAAACACAATAATAACTAAGACGGGCTGTTTTGCCTCGCCTGTCTATATTCACTGTTCTAGTCTAGCATAAATTACGCTTACAGACTGTGATTCCAGTACGATCTATCAGAGTTAAACGCCAAGCGACTAACATAATTTCTCTGGCCGTCTTTTGTTTCGTATTCGCCACAGCGAAACCTGCAACGTCCATTTGTTACTCCGCCACAAGTCACGTGACGAATATACGTCATCGGCATGCGCAAGTAACCAAAAGCAAACATTACAGGATAGATCATATCTATTGACACACGCACCAACACTGTTTGTCTGGCTGTACAATATACAATTTACAATTCGTCCGTTTGCACAAGCGCACGCCGACACCTTAATTCCGAACGCTAAGATCAAGCGGCCGTTCAACGAGAGTGACGTCACCGCACTTCCGCTTTGTCTTGCTGCGTTGTCCAGCCTCCGTCGATCCATGTCTCCGTCTCGCCGGCGACGTCGCCGCTGTGGCCGCGAGCGACTGTGCAAGCGCGTCGCTAGCTAGTCCGTATGATGGCGCCAGCCCAGCGAGCTCGTGTAGCTTGAGATAGCCGAATGTGTCCTGGGGCGGGTCGGTGCCGTAGCCGAGCGGGTGGCTCGGGCACAACATGCCGCACGGCGTGACGGCCGCCGCTGGCAGTGTCTGTCGGAGCGAGCCGCCCAGACAGCCGTGCAGGGGCTTCGTCGGCAGCATCGGGTAGCACGAGAAACAAAATGGCTGTTGACAGGTGGAGCCACACAACAACGGCATGCCGGGAACGTGTCCGAGGTACGGGTTACAACAGAGTCCAGTGCAGTAGCCGGGCAAGGAGGCGGCGGGACTGCTGTAAGGCAGGGTCGCGTACAGACTGCGGGCGAGCGGCCAGTCAATGCCCACTCCGCCCAAATAGCTCGATTTCTCCGCCAACTCGCTCCACGGGTTCAACGACGCTTTCAAGTCAACCGTACGACTCCTGGCGTGTTTAGGCATGGCGTCAAACTCCGGTATATTTGTCACGTGCTTCGGGCTGTACTCCATTTTGAATGTTCGCTCGTCGACCGCTGAGTGGCGCTGTCGCTTCTCGGGACTGAACTCGTCAGCTGACGTCGAGGCACGTTTCTCGCCGCGGTTGTTGTCGCCAGAGGGCGTCGTTGTCGATGATTTCTCGCGTGAGCTGCAGGGTTTCTTCGCGCTGTTTCCCAGCGACGTCGTGACGCGATTTTTGCCGTCATCTGTCGTCTTCTTTTCAGAGTTGTGATCTCGCTTTGTGTCTGCAACAAACACGAAAATTATGACGCACGGTATCGACTGCATCTGACAGTATCGCCCTCTGGCGTGTATGCACAACTAAGTACGCAGTAAAAGTGGTGTGGCGTTCATTTCAGTTCGATTTGTAATTAGAAACACAAAGCATCCCTATCGATGTTTGCTGTTACAACTCAGGCCCGCTTTTCACAATGGGGGTTCACATTTTACACATTCAGACTCCAGGGGCGCCACAAGTTCATGTGGGGTTCTATTTTTTATAATGCAGAGAAAGAACAATGAAATGGGTGTGAGATTGGTGGACCATTATGGCTTCGTCTTATGTTCTTTCATCTTATATACAAACACCACATTAGCATCCTCAGCAGGCCAATAACGAGATCATTTTGGGAGTGCTTTTTAAACAAAGTGGAACTCATATGAGGTCTGTGGAGATTGGTCCCATTTTGTTGCTTGATTAAGCCTAATTTACACCCAGTTGTATTCATAAAAGCAACACCTGTAATAGTTTGTTGTTAATATAACTGAATTATTTACTCGAAACCCTTCGCCGTGTGTGCAGTTGTTTTGAATGTGATAATATTAATATAATATACGAGGCACCAAGGAGTGTGGGTGTGTCCAGGTTATTTTTTCAGAATAAACAGTTAAAGTGTGACATTTACAATCTGGTTTTCATTCAATTAATACATTACATGTATCTGATCTGATGTGCAAAAGTTCCGTAATTGATCATAAACATGATAGTTAGTAAATTAACAAAACATTTATAAAACATGCCCGGTAAATAAAATAATTTGACAAATTAGTGTCCTCTTGTGGAATTTTAATTAAATTCTAGGTGTCAAACAGTCAAGTACCATATCCTGTACACCACACTGACTCCAGGAAACACAGACTGTATTTTACAACTATACGGAACATAAAATGGACATAATAATTGATAATAAAGGCCCTTCACACGTTCTTGCCTCCTAATCAGCGATAAGGCTCCCCTTTCTGAGATCTACAAACATGCAAGTAGCAACCGCAGTATTTCGGCAACCATACAGCCACACAATTACACCATTTGTCATCAGCACGCGCATTTTAAAATAGGTGAAGCTAAACGTAATTTTTTATTGGTTAAATACAATTATTCAGCGAAATTCGTGTTCAGCCAGATGAGTTTGTCTACCGGGTTTGCAGCTTGTAAGAAATACACTCGCTACGCATCTTAAGTTGTTGATTGTTGAGAATATCCCCTTTGACAGTCGATAGTTACCTTAATCGGCATACTAAAAATAAAAAGCCGCACCTCTCATTCATGTTTTAACAGAGTTCTGATGAGAAATAATGAATTATGTTATATGGCTTAATTTATGTGCCCATAATTGTTAAATCATCGTCACCCCTTCATTCACCAGTATTTTGTCTGCATCTGTCACCTCTAAGTAATTACAAGTAGGACTCATAAGTTTACGCTTGGTGTAAACCTGGCTTCTTGTGTATTTGTTACCCATGCGTTTTCATAACAGGAGACCCTGGGATAGTGTGAAGGTAATTGGATGCAAAGGTCCTTTGACACACATTCCTCTAATTATTGCCCTTTTCACACATGGCATTGGGGACTGACCCCTCAGCCAGGCTCCCATACATTCAGTGATGACCACTTAATAGATAACCGTTCTCCCTTTATCATCTGCACAAATCAGGCTTTCTTGGCATTCTTTGTAATGCTTGAACACTATCCAGCAGCTTTTAGGAGGGGGGGGGGGGGGGGGGGGCAGGGGGGAGGGGGGTTAACGCTTTTGAAGAACATGGAATACAATTAGTGGTTCACATTTTAAAGGTGCAATTTTGAAGGTGGGTTCACATTTTGGAAAAAGGGGTTCACAAAAAGGGGTGTTCATGTAAACCCCGTGAACCCCCCCCCCTTTAGCTACGGGCCTGCAACTGCGTTCATCAATCAACTAATGTTGACGGCAGAAATCAACCTGATTTTGTAACAGGCATTGTGCAACGATATTCCGTCTATACATGTATTTTATATAATAGTATACATTAAAAAAAGAAAGAGATTACTACATACCTGCAAGACGGCTGGAGACCGCCATACTAGCCGTCATCAGGCCGCTGTAGACACTAGTCGTCGCAGTTACTGCCTGCTCCCTCGACGCAACCGTTGCGCACTCGTGTCCGCCCTCGACCAATGACAGCCTGGTACTGCTGACGCCAATGTTGTCCAATGATGCCCTGGAATACAAAATGGGTCATGTTTAATTTGTATGTCTGCCTGCAGATCGTGATGGTTCACGATATGATGTTGCACATATATAGTAGCTTTAATTTCGCAACAGCACCGAAAGCCCGCAGCAACAATTCTTTATCGTGTTTGCGCCACTGTCTAAGAAGCGACGCACCGAATGACACCGCCCATTCCCCGCGCAGAGGAGACGCGCCTGTTCCAACCAGGGCCGACGTTTCCTGTCCCGGCTTTCCATCCTGATTGCAGCGCAAACGGGATCGTTGTCGGATGACATATTGTTTACAGGCGTCGGCAGCTGTGGGTTGAGATAGCGCGGACGGCTGACGGCGTCGTAAAGCGGCGTCTATTTTGTTAGCGCGGGGCGGGCGGCGAGCTACGTCATTAGCGCCGACGCTACGAGACAAAGCGGAAGCCGCCGACCACCACAACCGAATTACACGGGGCGTTTGCCGCAGATGGTCGGCGGCGGGCCGCAGCCGGCTGCCCGCTCCACCGGCGATTTTGTCGTCGCTAGAAGATTGACATTTATGTGTTGGGGAATTAATTGCTCTCGCCGCGTCTCTACAGTATAGACGACATTTAACGTGCCGCGCGTCCGGGCGCTCGCCGGCAGACAACGCGATCAATATGCATCGTCGTCGACCGACCGACCGACCGACCGACCGACCGACCGACCGACCGACCGACCGACGGCGGTCGACGTCCTATTACCATTGAAATAGAACCGGCTAGGCTTGCACACACAATGACCATCAGTTTAGCATCCAACCAATTGGACAATCTATATAATATCAATACATTATTGCAACGAGGGCGAAGTTGCGAACATTCAGCACATAAAAAGTTGTCAGCCACAAGAGTATTATCTGCGAGTGTAGCTTCTCTTGCAAGTAATGCGTATGAGAATATATTTACCTGAACTGATAAATATTGGGGGCGTTCATTCCTAGTGCGTCTAGTTGAAGAGGTCGGATCTCACTGACGCTGCAGTCGACGGATGTAACGCGATGTTTGTCGGCGTCTTGTATCACGTGATTCAGACATGGCAATCTGGCTTCAGGCGTGTGTCGGTCGCTTCCCGTCTTGGGCGACATGACATCGTGACAAGCAACTTGCGACATAGACGCGTTGACCGCTCTGCCAGTCTCACTCGACACAGCGCTGGTGACGTCACACGACACGTGTGGCGACACCCCGCTGCTGCGCTGGGCCGCTTTAAACATGTCCGTGAATGACGTCGCTGCTGTGACAACGACTTCTTTAGAGCGAGCCTCTGTCGTCGGCGTGCCTGTCACCCACCCTTCCTCCTTCACCGCAGACGGATTTGTCTCGTCAGGAACACCCGCTCCATCGTCTGTCTTCTCGGCCCCACGCGCCACCTGCTGGACAGGTTCAACATCCGCCGATCTCTGACTTTCCGGTGTTGTCGTCGACGTCACAATGTCTTGTGGCTTCTCGTTGTCAGCGAGATCGGCCTTGGCTTGTTTGTGCTGCGTCTTTCGTTCCTTGCTGTCTCCACGACGCGGCAGCTCGACCACCATCGCGCGTGCGCACTGCTGTGTGTCACGTGTTTTGTCAAGAAGGGCCGACACAACAACCGCACCCTTTGTAGCTGCCACCGTCACGACACTACCGTCACCAGGTGTCGCGACTGTTGCATCGTCCTTGACCCGCCTCTCCACCGACTCGTGCGCTTTGGCCGCTACTCGCGCGACATCTGGCGACATGTTCTCCTTCTACAATGACATATATCAGGCATGAACGATAACCAACTAAGTGTACTAATAATGCTTTAATGTGTCTTAACATTTGCGAAAATGATATACATAAGTATCATTACTAATGATAACATATATGTATTATAGGATGATTATTTCTCACGAATTAAGCACAGGGGGCTTTATTTTCTAATGTGCCTTAACATTTGAATCGCATGTATTATAATAATAATATTTCACACGATTTAATCATATGGGGCTTATATACCCACAACTTCCTAAGTTACTAAAATTTTTGTTTCCACCCGGTATTCCAAAACGAGTGTCCAGCAATGCATTTCACTTTGACGAGTGTTTCATAACGGAATATAAACAACACACGAACACTGCGATATTTTGTTGTAAGCCTCCCCCCACACACACACTCTCCTCGGGTGTTTTGCCTATTACGCGCAGGTCCGATCGACGAAGAGCGACGGACCGCCTTGGCATGTTTGGGCGCTAATTCCGTGTGACCGGCCGATTGATTGGATTCGATTGCAAAGCACGGTCGGCACACGTATGAATAGAGAGATATCGGCTCATTTAATTGATAGCGCGAGAGCGTCGTAAATCAGCGACGAAAATTGGATGCATTTAACAACTTCCATTCGATTTCGGCAAGCGTCTCGACGCCGGAAGGCCGCTCACTCACTGTGAGCGCCGGCGTCGCGGACGACTGCAATTTGAGCGCGCTATCTCGCACCGCCCGAAGGTCAAATCATTCCAACGGACCCGCCGACGTCAGGCAGATGTAATCACACGACGCCGCGAATTAAAACGCGATGTGCTATGCAGCTTTGCCTTTAACTACGGCACCCGTATTTGTGGCGTGTTCACTGGTCCGACGGACACTCACGGCGGGCCAGTTGAGTGAGTAAATCAGGAGGTGATGTATGCCCCTCGTATGCATCGTGCCCCCCCATCAGGAGGTGATGTATGCACCTCGTATGCATCGTGCCCCCCCACCCCGACAGCTTGGCACGCCCGGCTTAACGTAGGCGGCTGCAAGTTCGCGTTCGACACTCGTAAAGCTTATTAAGTGTTCGGTGGCGGACGAGGATGGCGGAATCGGATCAGTCGACGACTTGAGACGATATTCAGTCCATTGACGTCACTACGGGAGAGTTAACGAGACTCGGTGTTCGGCGATTACGCTCACAACAACAGACGCACGCAACCCGCCGCCGCAGCAGCAGCTCTATAAATACCAGCCCGGCGAAATGCGTGATCGTCTCCCGGCGTCGGGTCATTTCAGCGCCGTATCTCGAGCGGCGAGCCGGCGCCTAGCAAACTTAATTGCGCGCGATCGAAGCGTCGACGTAAAGTCGGCCGACCATTGCGCGCTGCTATAGCCCTTTGCTTCAAACCCCACAACATCGACGACGGAAAATCGATTCGATGGAACGATATCGATAGACCTAACATACGCACATATAGACACAACTGCACCGCACTACAGACGTGCACTTAATGCACGTCTGTTATTTACGCCTTTTCAAGTATACACAGTCATATCTGTTTCGATAGGGCCTATATCATAGATAACATCATGCGAAATATATATCGTAACTCGTTTTACTATTCTATTTCAACCAACACTTGTTACTACAAACTTGAGAATCATTTATGCATTTACTGAACTAAAGTCAAAGAAAGACAGTTGTGTTTTTTTCGCGTAAAACTATGACACGGAAGCAAACGCGCCAAATGTTTGCCAGAGTTTCGTGGAAACGACTATAGCCGTCAGCGGAAACGCGCCAAGCCGCAGCGGGCGGCGGTGGTAACCCGCTGATCTACGCCAGCTCATGAATGAAGCCGCGTCTCTCGAGGATCCGGGTGCGTTCGCCAGACGACTACTACGTCGGCTCCCCACGCCCCTATATTTCCGTCGACGCGTCGGCCGGATTTACGCTACGGCGCCGTCTATCCCCGCAGCCGGCTGTTTTTGTTCGCTCTTTCTACGTGCGTCGAGGTTCGGCGAGACCTTTTTAACCAAACAGCGGCCATATAAACATACCGTCCGCGTAGAATGAATGCTAAATTTGGTCCGTTCAATCGGTAATTAATAATAAGTATACCAATCAAAGGAACCTATCCCAATTAGAGTTTCCTAGTGTTTTTTTCCCATGGAAGTTTGAAAGGTATTCTCTCCCCTCGGCCTGTGAGGCCTCCCTACTGAACTACGCCGCACCCAGGCGAATACCCATACGAATCACGCGGAAATCTTTCATGTTTCATCTACATTCGTGTTTTAATTAAAATTGCTGCAACCAGAACATCGCATACATTTCTGTTGTCTTAGCTTTAACAGTTTTTAATAAACAACAATCTGCTATTTAATTTTATACACTTTTCTAATTCTTGGCTGAACATTTACGAAATTGATCACTTAGACATTTTCTAATTTCAAAAACACTGACAATGAAGAGGGAACCATGGTGTGCACGGCATCAAACATTCACAAACACTGCGTAGTCCACACGTTATACTTATGGTTTAACGATATCCACACGGACAGGGCGCACCATATAAGGGTAAGTCGTGTAACCATAACATCCGCTACTATAAAGATACCGTTTATCAGTGTCCTATTAATTGGAGCGCAGTCGTGGTGCACTACGAAAGCCAAGAATGTCTTTGCTAAATGCGTAGTTTGAGCGCCGATGACGAGCCGTCATTCTGAGGTCAGCGCGCGCGTGTGTGGCAGTAAACAATCGACACTCGTCGCGTGGTTCGGCGCCAGCGTGGCGTGCGCACGTGACGTGCAGTCGACAAAGAAACTGCGCCATTGTGGTGAGCAGAAGTGACGCGGTGGCCGGCGGCTATCACAGTCATTCGCTCGCTCACGCACGTCGCCGCGTAATCCCGCCGTCGCCGTCGAAACTCGATAGTTGAGCGCCGCAGTTAGTCGCTAATCGGCGTCGGCCAGGGTCGATCGAGAGAGGAAATGCGTGTCACGAACACGCACTAAAGCCGCGGCGACCCCTGCATGACGTCACGCCGAGATCGCAGGCCGTTGTCCGTTTCGCACCTCCGCAGGCGTCCTCGACGCCGCCCCCCACCGACCGACGCCTGCTGACATCGACATTGTTATCTGATCGCGGTATATAGCAAGCGGGACTCGATCGCTCGTCTGTCGCCATAATCACCGCGCCATATGACGCAATGCGGCCGCGAGCGCTGACGACAGCGGGTGAAGGCGAGAAATAAGACCGTCGGCCATTTCCGTCGGCTGCTTTACCGTCCTCAGTTTAATTGCAATTAGATCAGAAATCAACGATGTTCTATTCATCTTTAAATTGAGTTGTGCCGCACGTGGTCCGCACTATGACACTGACACAATCAATATAACATCGCCAACAGTTTATAACCAAATGTAACATTTTAAATATATAGTCGGTCAACGCGAAGAAGTCGCGTCGCGCTGGTAAAATATGGGAGTCGACGTTAAGTAAAAAAAGCACAGTGCTGTATGTTATAATGCTTCATGAAAACTATAAGATGGTAATTTTAGATAAACGTGACGTTGTTGGAATTGTTGTTATTAAGCCTCTAATTGCCCTGCGGGTGGAGCGGGAGGGAGGTGAGTGCGCATTTACCGCCCCACGACCAGTCGCCTCTGAACTCTCGCTCCAGCCCTGCCGCCCTATTTCCGGGTCATCTTTAAACCCGGGTCGTCGTCGCCTCTTGCAGACCCGCTAGTTATCGTCTGAATTATTCATGCTTGCAGTCGCCTTTGTAACGCGCCATATGTATGTACTTTTTCATCCGCCACTGTTAGGCGACTACATCCCGACCACTACCCCACTCTACCCCGTCACAAATCGGCACACTTCAATACCAAGACAATTCTCGACACCCTTCTCCCGCGCTGCTTTATGATACTGTCCACGTTTTAGGAATCAGCGTAAGAGAAGCGCCAACCACGCGTCAATGGCCAAACTGTGCAAGCACCGAGACAAGCACCAAGGCAAACACCGAGGCAAACACCGAGACAAGCACCGAGGCAAACACCGAGACAAGCACCAAGGCAAACACCGAGACAAGCACCAAGGCAAACACCGAGACAAGCACCGAGACAAGCACGTCTTCTTCAGTAATCACTTGCTGGCGTATCGAAAGCATACGTGCGTTACGTTTTATATATGATATATTTCCAAAAACCACGCAGCTGACGACGACGCTGTCTTAACGTTTGTGGTTATCTAATGTACACAGGTGACGGCTATTTGATAGAGGCATCGTTTACATGTGAATTATTAAACATGCTAATGTCTATTATTGTCTACGTATGTACTACCAAGTGAGCTATGGAACACACAATGAAAAATATTTTTTAACAAACTAATTACAATTTGGTCATTCTTTAAAATCGCACACGAACGCGAGTTCGCTCGCACATGAATCAACGCATGACTGCTATTTACGCGTGTAGTATACCTATGACGGCTTTTGTATTTAATTATACGGAATGATTACGTCAAAGAAGAATTATAATATTTACGTCGAGCCTACGCCTGCATCGCACCGCATCCATTATACTTTCATTTTGTTTTTATAAGATGCTTGTGGAAACGGTTATTACAAAGAAGCGTTAAGGCCGTCCACGGTACTGCGGGTGCGCGCCCGGCAACTAATGCGGTCCTAGGAGCCATCTTTTGTCGCTTCCGACGAGTTTCTGAGCAGACTTCGAACTCACAAGTCTACTGTTTTGTCGAGTGTTGGTTGTTCTGTCTACAACAACTTCGTAACGAACTGTGTCGGAGGCAGGTCCCCCATATGTCATCCGCTGAAGACGAACATGTTTTTTTTTTCGTTCCGTCGATGCCACGACTGAAAGCGGCGACGTGTGAAATTTGCGACATATTCCCCGCCATCGATTGAAAACGGCGAGTTGTGAGCTTATCGATCTATGGTGGAGTTTGAACCACGGGGGCCGGCCACACACTCCGACTAGATGGTTCTCATACTACGACATCAGTTTAGTTGACATGCGACCTTAAATTCGTTTAGATTTAAGTTGACTGAAAGTACAAACATACATATCTGGTTTCTCTTTACAGTTCGCCATAATTTTTTCGTGTTGCTATGACAAACTGAAAGAACACAACTCTTGAAATGTTTTTTACGCGTCAAACATTACGTCATTTGTTAAAATTATAAAGCCTAGCTCAGCTGTTTTGCTAAAGTGTACCCTTTGGTACCAACTCTGTATTGCACATCCCAGTAAAATGCAAAAGGCAGCTCAGACGGTAAAAGTTTACGACATGGGACTCGGACGAGTATACGACAGAGGGACGACATCCGATATGTACTTGACTTCTGGGGGCAGGGTGATTCCTGTCAAGGCAGATGTGTATGGTCAATACTAGGATAGACATTAAAGTTGTGTAAACCGTATATATATGGTCCTCAGAGATACCCATCGGGATAGGGATTAGCGATGTGTCATGTTTGGCAGCGCATCTGATTGAGAGTATAGAACAAACAGAGAATTCACGTCAAAGTGACAAAGTTAGCACGAGTGATGTGTACTCACGGTGGCGTTGCCTTTGCATGTCGCACAGTCGCAGGCCGGTGGGTCGACTGTCAACACGCCCTGTCCCATCAGCTGTCGCAGTGTCTTGCCATGATGTCGTATTGACCGCTTCCAGTCCTTCGTCGTGCGACGTCCACTCACACATTGGAACTGATTCGGACTGAGCCAGCGTCCTTCAAAGAGCACGGACGCCGCCCGACTGCCTTGGCGAAGCTTCGACAGATGAACGAGAGCCGTGTTGGAGCCGCACTGGACATCGAGCACCAGGTCATCCCTGTCGTCCGTCGTCTTCGGGCACTTCATCGCCGCAGTGTCCGTGTTGAGATAGGCGACGCGTGAAAGAGTCGTCTCTCGCCGTCTACGCAGTACGAACCCCCAACGTCGTGTGTACGCGTGTACTCGAGACGCCGCGGTGATACCAAATGCGTCCACGCCACCGCCGCTGCCACCGCCGCCGCCGCCGCTACCACCACCACCACCGCTGCTCCGCCAGCCGCAGTGGGCGACGCGAGTGACGGGCGCCGTAAATAGGCCCGTTTATAATCAATCGGGTAATCGTTCGCATTCAAAGCGGCGGCCGCCGCGGCAAAAGGAAGCGTGAGTGCGTGCGCCAATCGACGGAGGCCGCCCTACGAGATCCGTCGCTGATAAATCGTCGGCGCTTCAACCGCGGCGTCGCGTAAAACTTAGCGACGACGATGTCTATGTCGGCCTACACTCTGAGGCACGCAACCCGTAACTACAGCAACTGTACCTCACACGCCACACAACGGGGCAGTGAACAATACCACAACAACCTCACACGCCACACCACGGGGCAGTGAATACTACCACAACTACCCTCACACGTCACACCACGAGGCAGTGAACACTCCCACTACTACCTCACACGCCACATTACGGGACAATGAACATTACCACAACTACCTCACACGCCACACCACGGGGCAGTGAACACTACCACAACTACCTCACACGCCACATTACGGGACAATGAACACTACCACAACTACCTCACACGCCACACCACGGGGCAGTGAACACTACCACAACTACCCCACAGGCCACACCACGGGGCAGTGAACACTACCACACCTACCTCACAAGCCACACCACGGGGCAGTGAACACTACCACACCTACCTCACAAACCACACCACGGGGCAGTGAACGCTGCCGCAACTACCTCACACGCCACACCACATCACGGGGCAGTGAACACTAACACAACTACCTCACACGCCACATCACGGGGCAGTGAACACTAACACAACTACCTTACACGCCACACCACGGGGCAGTGAACACTACCACAGCTACCTCACACGCCACACCACGGGGCAGTGGACACTGCCGCAACTACCTCACACGCCACACCACGGGGCAGTGAACACTACCACACCTACCTCACAAACCACACCACGGGGCAGTGAACGCTGCCGCAACTACCTCACACGCCACACCACATCACGGGGCAGTGAACACTAACACAACTACCTCACACGACACATCACGGGGCAGTGAACACTAACACAACTACCTTACACGCCACACCACGGGGCAGTGAACACTACCACAGCTACCTCACACGCCACACCACGGGGCAGTGGACACTGCCACAACTACCTCACACGCCACACCACGGGTCTGTGAACACTAACACAACAACCTCACACGCCACACCACGGGGCAGTGAACACTGCCACAACAACCTCACACACCACACAACGGGGCAGTGAACACTAACACAACAACCTCACACACCACACCACGGGGCAGTGAACACAACGACAACACCAACTTTCAACTTAGGCTAGAAGTTAGTTATGACGTAAGGGTACTAACACATTAATGCTAATATTAGTGTGTGTGTGTGTGTGTGTGTGTAGGTGTTAACAAAATCAATGGTTTGGTGTCGGGATTGAAACGGTGTCGTCCGATTACAAAATAAATGCCAAGAAACCAACGCCTTTACCAAATGAGCTAGCAGGACCGACAGAAATTTGCTGACTGATTTAAGTTGCTATGATAAATTGTACAACTCCTTCTTCATACATCGATATTCTAGTGATATTATAAGATTATACACTTATACACGTTACTTTCTGTAGCTGGGTACAATATATGTTTGTTATGTATGTTTATTGGTGTAGATTATCTCCCGTTGATTGCATCCGATATAATTATTCTCGGCGAAACCTAGTCGACTTGTAGGCCCATTCGCATTCATTGTTTTGAATAAAATTGGATTCATGTGGAACCGTAAGATAACTGCTTGTTCCTCTATGATGACTAGTGTTTGTATTACATCTGAATATCGCATAATAACTCATTTGACGTTCATTTTGATCCGAAAGCTATCCTTGTAAACATGCTCTGAATGCATGGAAAGGGTCGACCTGGTGCGACTATGGGTCATATGTCACGTCACATCTCGGCATCCCGAAAAGCGCGCCAAAATATGCATATTCGAAAATGTCCGGATGCACAGCATAAAATGTGGAATTTCTAATTCATTGAATTTTATGATTTTTGTTGGCTTGGTGGACATGGAAATATATAGCAGGATGTAATATAATATGAATTCAAGCCATATATGTTTTTACTCCCTTTAATACTTACTATCCGTTACACCCTCTGGCTTTTTTCATTATGGTATGATGTATTTACATTTTAGAATAACTAACCGTCTTATTTTTCAGTATTATATGGGTTCCTATGTTTATACCAATTATGATTTTATTTATTAAACTGTTAAAGCGATTGTGACTTGTTTGAAGATAATCGGAAACAACGATGTGTTTATTTAAACGGGAGGCCTACAAGTGTTCCATATATTATGTTATTCAATCATTTCGTCAACTACAACAGTTAAATAATTGATTACATGCTTATACTGGTAATGATTCAATGGTTAGTTCGTTTAGGTTTATATGACTCTGGTGAACTTTGCAAGCAGGAGTGGTGCGTAAACATGATGCTTTCTAAAGTGTTTCCTCTCCTAGGCCCCGCGCGCATGTCTCATTTTATGCCGTTGTGTTTGCGATGTTAAATCATCACATTTACACGTCGATTGGCAGTTTTTCTGAGATTATCTATAGCGTGTACGTCTAACGAAAGAGTTATTACATTTGTGTTTGGCACAAATAAAAGCATAATATATAAACATACTAAACAAATTACACATACTTTAATTAACATACGTGAACTATTTACAACCAAGTAACCAAGTATGCCAAGTATTTTACTGGGAGAAACACGTGAACTTTGTTTCCTTTCGAGTCTCATGTCTCATGCAGGCTATTTTGATAAGTATAGGTAATAAAACAAATAGCAAATCAACTTTTGAGTTTAAGAGCGTGTTGCGCACACAAGACCCCTCACATTTCTTATCCAGTCGTCACCGTGTTAATTCCTTGCAACCCCTGTCAACGCGTAGATCAGTAACTCGTCACACAAGCCGCTTTGTAACTGCTTAAATGTCGTAACGATAAATCTGATCGCCGTCTTCAGCAGCTTGTCTGTGTGCGTGTTTGTCGGCCACTCAAAGCCGGCATTCACGCAGTCGACCGCTCTCTGCGTCAAGGTGCGACCGCCGTCGAGTGGTTGTGGGTACGTGCGTGTGTCTGTATGCGTGTGTGAGTGTGGGTACGTGAAGCCGACTTCGCATACCGCCTGCGAGGCAACGACTTCCTGCCGCGTGCTGGCAAATAATAGCTGGCGTCGCCTGTAACCAGATATTGGCTGCGCGCCACCCTCCCCCCCCCCGTCAGCGTCGATCGCTAGCGGTAATGAACGGCCGAAGCCGTCAGTTAATGGCCGCATCGTGGGTTAGAGACAGCGGCGTTCGCGCCTTGCTCCAGACCGACGCCCCGTTCCGTCGCCGGGACCGTCTCAAACGGCGGCTCTCAGCGACGGTTTAATTAGTGGCGTGCAGGCCTCGTGTCGTCGTCTCGCAATATTAATTGCGTCGTAATCACCGGTCACGTTTGGTCAGGCGATTACCGTGACATTACTCGTGTGTCAAGTCGGTAATGTGCTGACGCGTCCTGGACGGTCGATGGTTATGGGATGGAGCTAGCTGGTTATATTAATGGTTACGGTTATAATCAGCAAGGTACTCACCTACACGTCTGCCACGTGACGTATTTCCATGTTTTATGAATGAAGAATGTCGAACAATAACCGAATACATATATGATAATTGTTTTTTCCCCCAATTTATATTTTACAGTAGCTAAGGTGACATCATGTCATATATTACAGTAGTTATGGTGACATCAGGTCGTATATTACAGTGCAAATTATGATGTTGTTTAAAACTAATTTTTGTGTGGAAAAACGTGACGATAAATAGTATCACGCAAATCGATTAGTTATTCATAAACAAATATTGTCAGCGAAATAAAGTCACAGAACATAATGTTAAATAAACAGGAAAATGGATAAAATACAAAATGTATAGCTGTTGTTTTGGTAGATTAAAAATATATTGCATATTTCACATTTCCGTCACAATGTCTACATAATGTCTAACGACTTCTAACTCAGATATCATTGACTTTGTCTAGTCTGACAAGCACGTGTTTCGCAGGTTGATCTAGATCAGGTTTTCCGATTATTTTATTTTGTGACCTCTTTTGTTGTGAGATTTTCCAAAACTATTCGATTTGTTTAATTTTCTTGAGTTATCAAGTCAATATATCATTTCTAAAATTATTGTAAACTATTGTAAATGATAACGACAACAACAACAACAACAACAACGAAAACATCAGCAACAACAACTTACTCACCCTGCCATTGAACATGTTCTTCGTTGTCGACAGAAATGATCAGTACTTCGGAGAGTCCTTACAAATATACAACCACCATTACGCTCTATGTAATTTGACGCAGATACGACACTCGAGACTTGTGTTGTAGAAGAGACGACCTAGCGGCAGGGCAGACCTGTCGACGAGACCGGCAGAGAGGTCAACGAAACCGGCAGAGAGGTCGACGAGACCGGTAGATAGGTCGACAAGACCGGAAGAGATGTCGACAAGACGGGTAGAGGTCGACGAGACCGGTAGATAGTTCGACAAGACCGGAAGAGATGTCGACAAGACGGGAGAGAGGTCGACGAGACAGGAAGAGAGGTCGACGAGACCTGGAGATAGGTCGACGGGACAGGGAGAGAGGTCGACGAGACCGGGAGAGATATCCACGATACACCACCAACAACGGAGTGATCTAAGTTCCGTGTGTATTGTTACGTTTAGTCTTGTGTAAATTGCGCGCACTCCTCTTACGCCTATAACGACGGCGGTTCGCCTTCCGGAAATAACGTAACTCTAACACAGTTATTATCGGTGACACGTAACGCGACTCTCGGCGATATGACTGTCCTGGGTAGCTTGGCAGCACTTGGAGAGTGTGCTGTTAAATAGCACTCTGTATCCGCGCACGAGTACATGTCGAGTACGGGACAAAATCTCATGAGTACGTCACGAGTACGGGATATATGCGCACGTACGTGTTGAGTACGGGACAGACGAGTATATGACAAATACGGGACTAGTGCGTGACAGAGGGACATACGTCGCCGTAAAAACTGCCTCTGCAGTGGGTTGAGCGGGCAGTTGAGTTGGTCGCGTTTTGTCGATCAGGCGCGACGCCCGTGTAAATAACACCTCGTGTATCGACGGCACTCCGCCGGCCCCGGCCCCCGGTCGCCGCCTCCCAGTCTATTTTGCATATCACGCGCTCATTTTTTGCGGCGAAACGAGACGGCCGCTTTGCGACGTCGCTAGTCCAACTTGAAACAGCGCGCCGACTGGTGACACGCCAGGCGACACACCAGACGTGCGTCAAAGACGGTCGTAACTGTTGCGAACTGTCGCCGCGCTCGCCGTCGGCCGGGCGGATGTCGTATCTTGTAAATCATAAATAAATAGAACCCGCCTCGCCGCTGGCGCTTTTTATCGCCGCCACCGACCGCGGCGGCTGATAAGCGAGGTGTGCTTTACCGCCGACTGCGGTGTCGACTTCTGCGGTTTGTTGCCGCGCGCTTCCGCGCGGCGCCGAAATAGTCGCCGTATCTGCGGCGTGCTCAGCCCGCTGTGAATAACGCGCCTCGTCGCAGCAATAAACAACACCGTCAGCCCGCCTGGCTGCCTCACCGCCCGTCGCACACATTTCTCTTCGTCGCGTGTTCGCGGGGCGCAACATCTCGGTGACAGCGCCGATATTTCGTCGGTATTTTGACTCCGAAGTAACTGGCGACACATGTCGGAATGCGTCAAGCCACATTTCTGCGTGAACAGGTCACGAGAAACCAAGCAATATGAAACAATTACCAGGTACAACGCACGACACTCACGGAACACATAATCATATATGGTGTTTTATATATATATATATATATATATATGGTGTTTTATATATATACATATATATATATATATTATATATATATATATATATTGTTATATTGTTTTATATATATATGATGTTTTATATATATATATACATATATATATATATTATATATATATATATATATATATTGTTATATTGTTTTATATATATATATATATATATATATATATATATATATATATATATAATATTATATGTGTGTAGCTCTTCTGTTTTAATCAAAGAAGAATTGCACCCTGCTTTATGTACCCAGTATACATTGTTTAACTTAATTGTACACATTGCAATACGAATATACTTATTATTAATTATTATTATTATTATTCCAGTTTTTGCCGAGCGTAAATTGAATATGCTGCTTTTACAAAAATCTGTAATGACACTTTTTGCGCATGGAATCGATATTATAAATAAGTCATCATCATCATCATTGTGCAACCGTAGTATCCCGTGGTTGGGCGAAGGCCTCCGCAAGTCGTTTCCAAATCTGCCTGTTTTGCGCTATCCTCTGCCAGATGGTGGGTGCCCTTCCAATACTCGTCTAGTTCGTCTCTCCACCGTCTCGCCGGTCTTCCTCTAGATCGTGTCCCTTCGTAAGGTCTCTAGGTTGTGATACGCGATGTCCATCGGTTATCTCGTAGTCTGCTGATGTGCCCTGCCCAAGTCCACTTCTGTCTTCTGATTTGTTCTATCACGTCTATGACCTTTGTCTTCTGCCTTACCCAGATTTAGTTTTTCTCTCCCGATATGTGACGTTTAACATACTTTTTTTTCCATCTTTGTTTGTGCGGCTGCTAGCTTTGTTCTTTGCTTGGATGGTAAGTGCCCATGTTTCCGCGCCGTATGTCATCGCTGGAAGTACGCATGAGTTGAAGACTTGTCTCTTCAAGCAGGTTCCAAAGTTACCCTTGAAGATGTCGCGGTGTTTGGCGAATGCTGCTCAGTCGGCAGTGATCCTTCTTTGAATCTCCTTGTCTTGTTTTTGTCTCTGATACGGTATCGCTGTCCCAGATAGACTTTCAACGTTCTCTATCTGCGTCGTGTTGATATATATCAGTGTGTCATTTTCTAGCATCACTTTTGTTTTCGGGATGTTCAACTTGAGACCTTGTTTTTCACTTTCATCAGTTAGCTCCTGCAGCATGTTTTGTAGTTCTTGCGGTGTATTAGCGCATATGAGTATGTCATCGGCGAAGCGAAGATGGCTGAGATATTCTCCGTCTATCCTCAAGCCTCCGGTTTCCAAGGTCAGTCTTCGGAATATGCTTTCGAGTGTTGCCGTGAACAGCTTGGGGATATGGTGTCACCCTGTCGTACTTCTCTCTTGATGTTGATCTTGTTGCTCTTTTTGTGTAGGTGGACTGTCACCGAGCTGTTGGTGTAGACGTCTTTCAGGAGTTCGATGTACACATCTTCTATCCCCTGTTCTTAAAGGGAGGTCAGTAATTGCTTGAGTTTACACCGAGTCGAAAGCCTTCTCGTAATCGACGAAAGCGATGCAGAGCGGAATATTATATTCTCGGCACTTCTCTTTAAGTTGGTTTACGACGTCAATGTGGTCTGTCGTTGAATACCTGCTTCTGAATCCTGCTTGTTCTCGTGGTTGGTTTTCGTCCAGTGTCTTCTCTAGTCTATTCGTTAGTATCTTTGTGAGTAATTTGTAGATGTTTGATAACAGACATATCTGTCTGTAGTTCTTTAAGTCTTTCTTATTTCCCTTCTTGAAGATTATCGCCATCGTTGCGTTCTTCCAATCGGTGGGTATTCGTCTTTCTGATAAGCATTTAGTATACAGGTTAGCCAGTGTCTTCGAGATGATATCTTCTCCTGCTTTTAATGTTTCAATGTTTACATGGTTGTTGCCTGATGTCTTCCCATTCTTCATATCTCTTAGTGCAGCTTCCACTTCCCATGGTGTTATCTCTGGTACCTCTTTCAGGTCAGTGTGAATTATGGTAGTCTGTTCACTGTCGTATAGCTCGGTGTAGAATTCCTCTATTCGTTCCATGATCATATCTTGGCCTTGTATTTCTCTACCATGCTTGTCTAGAAGTGTAATCAGTCTGTCTCGGCCTGGTGCCTGCGGTCTTCTTGATTTCTTCAGGCTCTTTGATGACATAAATAAGTACCAGTTATCTAATTAAATGGCATCCATATAACTTGTTAGACAATTAGTTTTAGTCAAATTCTTACGAATTTAGAAAAAAATTAGAAAAAAATCGTGGTACACGGATACCACCTGTATGACAAGATGCACCGGACTTCTTTTGCTACCAGTGATATCTGACTAATGGCGTATCTAATGCGATATCGAGCAAACTATCAAATAAAAGACAACAGAAACTGGTAGATGAAACCGTCCCGGTCTACACATTCAGAGAAGACGGTTTCCCGCTGTTATCTGACGGACCTTTGTTGTGTAAATGAGGTAAACTTTAGCGCGCGCATTTGTACATTGTTGCTCGTTACGATGGTTACGTTTTACGTTGCGATTCCCCATAAAACAATGAGAACCTCTGACACACGGTATTTCAAAACAATAAAGGTGTTACCTTTCGTTATTTAATATTAGTGTGTGTGTGTGTGTGTGTGTGTGTGTGTGTGTGCGCGCGTGTATGTGTGTGTGTGTGTGTGTGTGCGTGCGTGCGTGCGTGCGTGCGTGCGTGCGTGCGTGCGTGCGTGTTTCCTTGTTGTGACCAAAGCTAAACCCGGGATACACATAGTGACATACGTTTATTGCCCGAACCGATCCGATCAGTTGGTGTTAGTTTCCACACGTCCAATTGAAATCGAGGCTAGTTGGTGTCAGTCTGACGAAGCCAAACGTGTTCAAGCAATGTCGCAACTTAGAGTCGGATTGGGCGGAAAGTGTCAGCGTATTCCGAGCTTTACAGTGATGACGTGATTTCATTCGAATAGATAATGACGTCACGGCAGGCATGGCTGTCTACTCACGTGCACATGACGTCATAGATTCATATCACAAAGCATTACTCCAACACAAACAAGAAACATTAGGCGGCGAACAGTGTATGATTTGTACAGGCGAAACGTGGTATTCGAAAAACACCGTTTCTCCTCTCACTCGCTAGTAGCTGTTGGGCGGTGGTGTATAAGAGAGACCGGGGAGGGTTGGCGCTTGTGGCGGGTTGAATTTTGCTATCCATTAGAAAACAAATGCACTAATGCTGCTGTGGCTCCACCAAGTGAAGGCCAGTAGCTTTATGCACAACCACAGACAATGCAGACGCAAATATGAAACCACGCAAACATTATCACGATTTATCTCTTCTTCACCACGTTGAGTAACAAAATTTAAAGATGATCAATAATCGTGGTTATTGACTGGTCACATGACGAAGACATGTATATAGCACACACGTGGAGAGGAACAAATTCCTATTGCCACGCATAGTTTTTGTGTTGTGTCATGCAAAAACTTATCGACCAGGTCGGGGTAGGTTGGCGCATTCCACATTTCTCACTTGGTGTTATTCCAATATTCGGCGACAACATATTGATAGACCTACTACTAGACATTCGTGAATCGCACCTATCAAACGATATTTTCAGTGGCAAAAAGATAATGGCATTGTAAGTAATACCTCGCACTGTATGCACAAGACTTAATCACTGCACCGTACAATCTGGGAATCATTTGGTCCAGTAAATGAAACAAGTACAGCAGATTATCGCACAAAGAATGAATTGGAGCATTGGTGCATCGGTATTTGCAAAAACAGATATCTTGATATCGTTTGAATTTACGTTTTCTGTTATTCAAACAGATAAATGGTTTCCTGATAATCATTCCTAACATTAACTAAAAATGGACCTACAACCGTGCCGTTTCCGGTGACTTAGACACTGTGAACGATGTTGGTTCGTCGACACAGTTCACCAATCTACCGATTGACCACCATTATCTGATTTCATGGTATAAGCTCCACCCACTTTCAAAAGCTAAAATTACATAACCGAAGTAGGCGTGACGTCACAATCACATATATATCAACCAATCAACGTAACGAATTTTAATCCGTTGGCGTATGTTATTGTGACGTCACGCCGACGTAGAGCTATATCGGTTTCGCTGCGATCAAACCACATCAGTTTCGTCACGGTTTAAAAGTGAGTGGAGAAATCATGAAATGGTGAAATGCACATGACTGAACCTATGCAAATGAGAAAAACAGCGCCGCAATCGGAAGATTAGTGTACTGAGTACCCGCTGCCAATATCGTTCCGAACTGTACCGAACACCGAAAACGGCATGATTGTAGGTCCACTTATAGGTGTTCTATGAACGGGTACCGGGAAATCTAGATGAAAAGTGTATCCTTTGAAATGATACCATAGAATTTCCTGTTTTGGAAGTTTTTTGAGTTGTTCATTTTTCGTTCGCTTATCTATTTTTGTATTATTTGTGACTCTGGTGTTTGATGCCCGTAGACCCTTTTATGTTGTCTCTTATGTGCCTTGGGTTGACCAAATAACTATTTGCACCACATTCATACGTGCTTAATGAGATGCGCCAATGTACACCAGGGGTTGCCGCCAACCCAACTCGTACACGGGGCAAGTTCATGCAGTTGAGAAGAGGTAAGATAATATACACTTTCATAAATACTACAAAAGTTAGAATGACGATGAATATACATTCTAATATACGATATAATAGGGAACATACCTATACAAAGTGGATTCAACATATATGCATTATCTTAAGAAAAAGTGAATTTAAGTGACAATTGCGCCAACCCTCCACGGTCTCCCCTATATATAGGCTAACAACACAAAACATAAACATGTTGACTTGTCTGATAGAGTACTGGGGCGTGAAGATCAGATACGTTAGCGAGGCTTCACTTCAATTCACTTTCCCATAACCCGTAAGTATCATTGGGGCACCACTGACGACTTTTTAACCAGCTCTTTCCATGTTTCCCTGTTCTCCACAACCCTCTGGGAGTCGGCGAACTCCATTCCTATCCACTCTTTGATGTTGTCTTCCCACCTCTTTTTCTGTATACGGCTTCTTCTCCCCCTCTCACGGTACCCTGCAAGATGGTCTTTGCAAGGCGAGATGATCGTGAGACATGGCCATACCACTTCTTGACTGCTGTAAGGAGGTCTTCGTATGGTCCGATGGCTTGTTTGATCTTGTTGCAAATGTCTTCATTAGTAACATGGTCTTTGTGTGATATGCACAAGATCTTCCGTAAGCCCCTCATTTCCGTGGCTTGTATTCTCTTCTGTAGATCTGCTGAGAGGGTCCACGTTACACAAGCATATAGAAAGATGGACATGACAAGGGAGCGCATCAGCCTTATTTTCGAACTGACGTTGATGTTAATGTCGTTCCATATGGGTTTCAACCTTGCAAATGCTGCTGTTGTTTGTGCAATCATGGCAAGTATCTCAGGTTTGGAACCCTCATTTGTGATGATTGATCCCAAATACTTGTTACTGTTTCAAGTATTTGGGATCAATCATCACAGAGGAGAAGCTTGTTACTGTTTCAAGGCTCTGTCCATTAACTTTGACCTCTGTGTTGATGCCTGGAGTGTTGTTTGTCATCAGTTTGGTCTCTCCGGCGTTGATCTCCGTGTCATATGCTGTAGAGGTTTTGTCGAGGCACTCCACCAAGTTGACTAGTTCTTGTTCTTCTCCTGCTAGTCCATCGAATGCTGATAGTGCCTTGATGGTTTTCCAACACATCATTCATGATCCTTTCCAGAAAGATGTTGAAGAGGTTAGGTAATAGAACGCATCCTTGTCGAACTCCCACTGTTGTTCGAAACCAGTCTCCTATGTTTCCATTGAAGATGACAGCACTGGTGGCCTCGTTATATAGATATCCAATGGTTCGGACAAGATTGGAGCCAATGTTGTACTTCCCCATGGTCGCCCATAGGGCCGCATGCCATATCCTATCAAAGGCCTTCTTAAAGTCTATGAAGACATGGTACAGGCTTTGTTGGTGTTGAAGGTGTTTCTAGCAAAGGATTCTAAGGTTGAAGATATATTCACTGGTGCTCCGTCCTGTTCGAAAACCCGCCTGTTCTTCAGCGATGATCTTTTGCGCCCGAGGTTTGAGTCTGTTGAGTAGGATCTGCAGCATGACTTTGCTCGGGTGACTGATGAGGCTGATTGTATTATAATTTTAGCACAGCTGTAGGTTGCCTTTCTTAGGAAGCGTGATGATCGGTGACTGGGTCCACGGGATGGGCCATTCTCCTGTCTGCCAGATCTTGTGAAGGTGGTGATCAAGGCTTCTCCCCCAGCTTGAACCAGTTCTGGTGGTATGTTCCAACTGACTTTCCTTTTTTCAGAGATTTCACTGCAGCCTCCAATTCCTCACGAAGAATGCGGTAGTCATCCTCTTCGGTGGTCTGTGGGCAATTTAGTATCGCTTGGTCTCCGTTTGTCTTGTAGTTGTACAGTTCTGAGCAGTTTCTGTCCATCGGGCAATCTGTTGTTCTTCTGTAAGGCATTTCCCTGATTTGTCTGGTATGGTGGTGGTTATCCCTTTCTTCACTGTCGTCTTTTGTCACAGAGTCGAGAACGTTGCTGTGACCCACGGTTTCTTTGTTCGACGATGTTTGCCGAGGATCTCGCTGGCAGCGTCGGTCACTATTTTGTTGAAGGCGTTGGTCAGCAAGTTCAGGTCAATGTCTTTGCCATCCAGGATGGTAAGGGGTACAAATTTCCCACCTATCATTGCTTTGAATGCTTCCGCTACATCAGGATCCTTAAATTTCTCGATGTCAAATTTGATTCTTGTGTGATTTGGCTGCTGATCCTCTTCAGGCGAATGTGGAAGGTTGTCATCAACAAGTCATGATCGCTTCCGACATCTACTTCTGGAAAGCTTCGTGTCCTGGCAATGTTCACGCCTGTGCGAACGCGCAGTTTCACCAAGATGTAATCGATCTGATTGTGGTGTTTACCGTCTGGGCTGTGTCAGGTCCATCTTCTGGATGCTTTATGTGGACCAAATGTGTTAGCCGGTATTAGTTCGTTTTATGTTGCAATATCAAGGAGCCAGTATCCTCTCTCATTTGATTCAGCATTGCAGAAAGGTCCGCAAGTGTCTTGCCAGTTGGTCTGAGCATCCTCTCACACGTTTGCATTCCAATCTCCTAGTACAATTATACCGTCTTTCTTTGGTGTTTTCTCATAGATATCTTGCAGTTGGCTATATAAATATTCCACCTCACTGTCATCGTAGTCAGACGTTAGGGCGTAAACTTGTATGACTGGGATGTTGAAGGAAGTTGCCCTTAGGCGGATGGTGACGAGCTTGCTGGAGATGGAGCGACAAGAAACACAACGCCACGTCCGTGTTTGTCCTTACTGCCACTGAAGTAGACCTTATGTCCTTCTTCAGTTGATATTTCGCCAAAGTTGATCTAACGCATCTCAGAGAGTGCAAGCTTTTCCATCGGTATCTCTCCATCTCATGTGTGTGTTCTTTCGGTTTCCCTGCAGCCCTCAGTGTCCATGTGCCGATTGTGATATTATCTCTTTCACGGATCTTCTTGGTAGGGGCACCAGAGCTTACTTATTACCTCCGCCATGGTGTACGGCGGAAGGCGCGATTATTGTTGACCCGAGCTGCCACTGATCCGGTATGTTAACAAATATCTAGTAGAAAGGTATTGTCAACAGAAGTACTATCATCGCAATGTATAGTTTCATCATGATGAACCCAAACATAAGCACTACTATACGTTTGTATTTTTTTTGGAAATTCACATCAAGTAAAAAAAACTGTTACAAGTGTCGACAAAGAAGTAGCATAACATTATAAGTATGTTTACTTCAACGTTACTCCCTTCATACGTTTCATCAAATGCTTTGTATACTTAACATGTACTTAACATGTACTTTAAAGTGTTTGTCTGATTCGTTTGAATACGTTTTTGATTGATTGATCCGAACTGTTTTTTTATGATCATGGTGTGTCTTGGGCAGATTTACAACCTAGCGGAGGCTGGTTGACCACAGCCGATATCCACCAGAAGATGTGGCACGCCTTGATCCCGAATACGGTCGTTGAACTCTTCCTGTAGGGGTCAGCACACTGTCAGTTTTCCCATTGGCGACCATGTTAATGTTTTGTGTGATTATAAGAAAACGTGACCTATAAAGTTTATTAAACTTCTCACCTGCTGTTATTATCATCTCATTGACATGCTGGTCGAGTTTAGTCAAAATCTAATATCTCTAGCTCTAGCTCTAGCTCTTGTATGACACCCGTCAATATTTACAAATGGATGCAGGCAGTAATCCGGCTAAAGTGTCAACTTGCCAAATTGCTGCCAGATACCATTCCGCTTAGTAAAATCAGCTAAAAAGACACCATTTTACTCTCAACAGCTTCTACAATCACATCTAGAAATCTGACTACTCAAATGCACTTATGTCAGAGCAAGTGAATATTGTAAAAAGTCATTTCTCAAAAATATACTGCACTTTTTTTCGTAACCAAGCAGGAAGTCTAACAGTGTCCTAACCCCTTCCGCCCTTCCGCCCTGGCCGTTGACTTCGTCGAGGAAGACATCCGCCCTGTGATGTCGTGCTAGCATCACCGTATTTTACCCATAGCTGTTAGACTCGTGGGGGCTGGAGCGTCTTATTCCATCCCGTACAGGTCCAATCGTACAGGTCCGTTGAACCTGTCCGCTGCTCAGCGTCTGTGATATTGAAACAAGAGTTTTCCTTCTCCTAGACACACCGCCTGCCAAGGCTAATGTGCTGGATATACCCAGGTTTGGAATCAGAGTTGTCGTTCTCCTAGATCCATAGCATACTAGCCTGGGGTCGTAAGGTGCCCAGTTACCGTGGTATACCACAAGGAGGTCATGCTAGAGTCTTGTCTGTGGAGAGGCTACGAACCAGCAGAGGAGGCTTGCGCACTCATGTCCCTTTTCATCCCCGTGAGGGGGCTTGCTGGCGGTCGCAGCTGAAAGCGAGTGTTTAGCTCATGCACTACAAACTACTCACTACACTACGACACTAAACACATAACACATACCTTTATTACTACTACACCACACCACCTACTACCACACCACACCACCTACTATCACACCACACCACCCTACTACCACATCACACCACCTACTACCACACCACACCACACCACCTACTACCACACCACACCAGCTACTACCACATCACACCACCTACTACCACACCATACCACACCACCTACTATCACACCACACCACCTATTACCACACCACAGCAACTAATACCACACAACACCACCTACTATCAGACCACACCACCTACTACCACACCACACCACCTACTACCACACCACACCACACCACCTACTACCACACCACACCACACTATCCTACTACCACACCACAGCAATTATTACCACACAACACCACCTACTATCAGACCACACCACCTACTACCACACCACACCACCTACTACCACACCACACCACACCACCTACTACCACACCACACCACACCACCTACTACCACACCTCACCACCTGCTACCACACCACACCACCCTACTACCACACCACACCACACCACCTGCTACCACACCAGAGCAACTACTACCATACCACACCACCTACTATCAGACCACACCACACCACATACTACCACACCACACCACACCACACCACCTACTATCACACCACCTACTATCACACCACACCACCTATTACCACCACACCACACCACCTACTATCACATTACACCACCTACTATCACACCACACCACCTACTACCACACCACACCACCTACTACCACACCACACCACCTACTATCACACTACACCACCTACTACCACCACATCACACCACCTACTATCACACCACACCACCCTACTACCACATCACACCACCTACTAACACACCACACCACCTACTACCACACCACACCACTTATACCACATCACACCACCTACTACCACACCACACCACCTACTACCAAACCACACCAGCTACTACCACATCACACCACCTACTACCACACCACACCACACCACACCACCTACTATCACACCACACCACCTATTACCACACCACAGCAACTAATACCACACAACACCACCTACTATCAGACCACACCACCTACTACCACACCACACCACCTACTACCACACCACACCACACCACACCACCTACTACCACACCACAGCAACTATTACCACACAACACCACCTACTATCAGACCACACCACCTACTACCACACCACCTACTACCACACCACACCACCTACTACCACACCACACCACCTACTATCACACCACACCACCTACTACCACACCTCACCACCTGCTACCACACCACACCACCCTACTACCACACCACACCACGTACTACCACACCACCTGCTACCACACCACACCAACTACTACCACACCACACCACCTACTATCAGACCACACCACACCACCTACTACCACACCACACCACACCACACCACCTACTATCACACCACCTACTACCACACCACACCAACTACTACCACACCACACCACCTACTACCACCACACCACACCACCTACTATCACACTACACCACCTACTATCACATCACACCACCTACTACCACACCACACCACACCACACCACCTACTACCACACCACACCACCTACTACCACCACACCACACCACCTACTATCACACTACACCACCTACTATCACACCACACCACCTACTACCACACCACACCACCTACTACCACACCACCTACTAATGTGACGTCACGCTGTAGCGCTGGTTCCAACAAATGTCTCCCGTCGTATTTGTTAGCATGGATGTTATTTTTTTAATCATTACTCTGATGAAAGTCATACGTGTAATTCTTTATAGTTCCCATAAGTTGAAAGAGAGAAGCATATAAGGGTGAAACAAATTAGGTATTTTATGTATTCTGGAACATAAAAACGATATTTTAACGCAATCTACTTGATCGCAGTGATACAATCGATCACGGTGCAACATGTTTCGTTGTGAATCACGCTACTCTCGTCGCAAAATGCGGAAGGAGAACCTGTCAACATCGTACAATTAGTGTATGAAATTGCTAAAATCGAAGGATTTGATATTATCTTGTAATATAGAACATATATTCCAGGCTGAGAAGTCAGGGACCGGTAATTAAGTTGCCGTTTTGGTGAGCCTCAAGCGGAGGTGCAATTGGCTGGTTTAAAAAAATAGTTTTGAGTTGTTTGTTCACGATTGTAATCATAATTGTGTGATCCACACGTACAGGTTTATTGATTTGTAAAAGCTGCAAGAAGAATGCAACTATAGATAATAATCATATATTCAAAAAAAATATTTTGTTGAGAAAAGCATTCATACTCCCCGGAGACCACTTCCTGAAAATCTATGGGTATCCACGTTAGCTTACAATTAATAAAAAATACATTTTGTAGGGGGATTTACTGATTGAAAACAAACCGCTAATATCGCTAACTTTTGTTCGAATATGGCGTCAGTAAGCCCCTAACTCTGCACTTGCTGCATACTTCTCAGACGAGCATAAACTGCTTAAAAGGGGAGAAAACCACGTCAGATATGGTTCCGTAGACAATTAAACGACATACACCTTCTGGTGGTTGATGCACGGTTTCACTGAGTTCCACAGTTTGGTTCTGTTGTAGCGGCCTAGTCAGTGGACTTGACCTCTTTCTTTGATTGCACCCTGACCTAGTTACGTGAACTCATGTGATCGACTATACGCATTATGTTCTGACGGAATAAAGTTGTATTCTTGTCAGTTTGTGTTCACTACATTGGTGACCCTGACTATACCAAGACGGTATTTTGGTATGCAACACGCGTATACACACACGAACTAAACTGTAAGTTCACCAAACGTAGCATTACACGCGTATTGTGTATGTTGAACTGTGGGCCTGTGACTATTCAACCATTACACACTTGGCATACATCTCGGAATTCACCACAGACGTGCACCACATAGAGGGCAAGAATAACACCGTAGCAGACACGTTATCCAGAGGTGAAATCACGGCGATCACCTCACCTCATCCTGGTGTAGACTACAACGCCATGGCAGCAGCCCAGCGAACAGACGAAGGTATCACTTCCGTCCGAACAGCCACCACTGGCCTCGTCATCCGTGACATTGCATTCGGCAACAATGGCGAAATGATCTGCTGTGATATCTCCACTGGACGACCCAGACCACTCGTCCCCGACACATGGCAGCGCACAGTTTTTGATGCAGTCCACGGCCTCTCACACCCGTCAATTCGGACAACGAAGAAGATGGTCGCGACTAAGTTTGTATGGCCAGGCCTTCAAAAACAAGCCGGCATCTGGGCAAAAGCGTGTCTCCGTTGTCAAGCATCTAAAGTGCATCGGCATACTACCGCCCCCTTGGACAAGTTTGTGCCAGCGACCCGCCGTTTTGATCACATCCATGTGGACATCGTTGGCCCTCTTCCACCGTCACAGAATTAACGCTACCTGCTCACAGTGGTAGACAGATTCACCAGGTGGCCTGAAGCAATTCCACTGGTTAATGCACAGACTATCACGTGCTCGAAGGCTTTTGCATTCCACTGGATTGCCCGTTTTGGTGTTCCGGTAGAACTGACGTCAGACAGAGGGTCACAGTTTATTTCAGAATTGTGGGCGGCATTGTCTCAACTAAACGGCACCCGTCTGCACAGGACAACCGCATACCATCCCCAGTCTAACGGAATTGTGGAACGTTTTCATCGTCATCTCAAGTCCGCTTTGATGGCTCGCCTCAATGGTCCCAACTGGATTGACGAACTGCTATAGGTTCTACTTGGTATCCGCACCGTACCCAAAGAAGACCTGGATTGTTCCTCAGCTGAGATGGTATATGGAGCCCCACTAACCGTTCCGGGTGATTTCCTACCAAGTGGTCAGGAAACGCAGGAGGCAACGCAATTCCTTCCTCGACTCCGCGAGACAGTTCGCAGGCTAGCACCGCGACCTCCCGTCCCACACGGTACCAGACCGTCGTCTGTGCCAGCTGCACTCGCAAACAGTTCTTACGTGTTTGTCAGCCGTGATAGTCACCGCCCGCCTCTCACACCACCTTATGAGGGACCTTACAAGGTCTTGACGCACGGCGATAAGACGTTCCTGCTCGACTACGGCAATCGACAAGACAGAGTCAGCATCGATCGCCTCAAACCTGCATTCCTTGATCCGGTGAAACCTGTTGAAGCTGCCAAATGAGCCCCTCGTGGTCGTCCAGCTACCAACGTGGAGACGAGATCCGGCCGCCTAGTCAGAGGTCCTGAACGCTATACTCCCCTATAACGGGTGCTGGAGGGGGGTTGTGTAGCGGCCTAGTCAGTGGACTTGACCTCTTTCTTTGATCGCACCCTGACCTAGTTACGTGAACTCATGTGATCGACTACACGCATTATGTTCTGACGGAATAAAGTTGTATTCTTGTCAGTTTGTGTTCACTACACTGTAGACCATTAACGACATACACCTTCTGGTTTACCTTCTTTTATTACATATTGACAGTGTAGATTACTAGGATAAGTATTCCCCATATTTCTACACAATACAACAAATACGACAAAACAGAGTGGAATATAAACATACATTGTATACATACAACACGTAAACACATCCATAATTGTATCGTGTATTCACATGAATATTCCAATTTTCAGAAGGTAATAGTTTATCTGGTGATTTTACCAAAACAACAAACAAAAAGACACCAGTGAAACCTAACGTAGGGGTGCGGAACGTTTGTAAGAGTGCGTCTTGTTTGCGTCTGTTGCCATTACGTTTCGCCTAGATGCTGCGCCGCTGGCCATAGCGGTGGATGCAATCCACAAATCAACCGATTCAGATGTACTGCTCGTCGTCGAAGCTTTGATCGGTGAACTCTGAAAATAGCCGACTGTCAAAATAAGGTCACCGACCACTAAGGATCGTACTAAGCATGCCATATGGTCGCCAATGTGTAGTAATGCTATACAGTAGGGTATTGAAGTATAAGTCACGATATATCATAATATACATCCCCGGGTGTGCATCTTATTGACTCGTACACAATTCAATCTACACGCCTCCATTGTGTTGTTTAGACTGTTTCCGACTCGCCTTGTATTAACACACTCATCTTAAACATGACTTTCGCTCACAACACGTTCAAACTTAATACAAAACATTCAAATAGCAAATAGTAAATATAAAAACCAAGTATAGCAGAGGCAGGCGGAATTGCGGAATTACCAGTGGCAGGCCTATATTTTCGCGGCGACGTTCATAACTTCAGAACGTATAGGGGACCCACGTAACAGGGGAATGCACACTTTAAAAAAACCTCTATGGGAGGCACGCCACTTTAGCGCAGGCTTAGTGCGGCCAGATGTAAAAGATCTACGGGGCACGTACTCCTGGACCCCTCGATCCGCCTGTGGTCATGGTCGCTTAGTAGTGGTCTAGTGACCGGTTCATGTGGTCGTTGGTCGCGTTTGGCAAGTGGTCGCCCACGACTGGTACACAACAAAACTACTGTTAGAAACAATCTGTGCCTAGGATTGTGGTCGCCCCAGACAGCTTATATTGTATAAATCGTCGTGTTTCTCCCGTCCAACTTTTGTATGGTATTTATGTTGACATCGTGTGTCAGGTTATAACATTGAATATGAACCGAAACTCGCGATGACGGTTCCCAATGATAACGCGACATTCCGTTTACTAGTAATGTAGCGCCTGAAAAGTTTGTACAGCAGCCATTTCTCTAAATACGTAAGTGCCGCCCACATTTCCTGATGGGATGATACAGAGACGTCTGCTACTTCAGCCTGATACGTCACCAACCAGCTATCATTGTCTATTCACGTCTCGGGTGACAGTAGCTTGGAATTTAGCGACATTCAGACTTTTTCAGGAACTGTTTTCGGCATCGTACATGTTTTTGTTGCTTGACTTCAGTCACCATTGTGGTATCAAACGAATTACGCTTGATCAAAATTTTTAGAACGTTCGTATATTTGACTGGTTTAAAATTTACAATAAATTTGTTTCAGCATGATGTGCCGTTTCAGGGTATAGGCCTATACCTTTATCAACATTGACCAACAATCTAACATTATAGGTGTGTGGGGGTGGGTGGGTTGGTGGGTGGGTGTGCATGCGTGTGCGAGAGTGTGTGCGCGCGCGGGTGTGCGCGTGTGTACGTACGTGCGAGATCCTAAAAACAGAAAATTAAACCAGTTAAGATCGGCATACAACGGAATCGTCAATCTATGTGATTCACAATCCATCTACTTATAATCGAGCTTGCGTATAGGTTAACGTTTTCTTTCCTCTTAGACGGCTTGAACCTCGAGCGCCAAACTTTCACGGATTAATCTACGACCCCTAGAATATACATCTTTTTAAAATACCCCATATATGTCCAGATGTTTACCTTTTATGAGGTAAATCAGTTGTTCGGAACTTAAATCTATGCGTATTACATAAAATATAACCTAACAATCATAGGAACCACTTTGGGAAAATACGGGAAAACGGGCCCTGTGTCACAGATTTGGCAACATGCATGTAGTACACGCTGACACAGTCAATACTGTTTACGTTTACTCTCATACCAATAGAATAGCTATACGAATATTATTCGACAATTCTACACTGTTACAACTAGAGCCTATCGGTTGACGTGAACTACACATTCTCTCCGATCGTCGTCATGTTTGACCTACAATATGTATCTGCGAGCACTTTGTAGTGTTTATGTAGCGAGTCTGGTTGTTTTTAACATTGTGTAAATATTACTATCAAGACTGTCAACTACCAAGGCATGCAGTAAAGTGACGGACATTTTTGCTAGTATTATAAATTATAATTTAATTACGCAGTTCGTAATATTAACTTTCCAACCGACGTAGTATGGTGTTTGATGAATCGCAAGCCATGCCAGGGCGACGGGGACAGAAGACACAATCCTGTTGAAGACCTGCGTCAATACACAAACCGGTCTGATAAGACTGAGAGAATGACTTTGGACAGGATCGTTGAGTGACGATCAACGTTTTGTGTGTGTTTTTTTGTCGGGCGCAGTAAATTGAACTAACGCTGGGACCGCAGCTGCTGGCGGCCGTCCGTCCTCGGCGCAGGTTCATCGCTTTGCGCCGTTCGCGTGGCTCAAATTTGTATGGCCGACATGGTGATTCGGCGAAATATAGGCCTACCAGCCTTTCACTGGAGCGTAGGAGTGCGCAGTTGTTGGCGGCTGTTGTGCGTGTTGTGATGCGTCTACAGCCAATTTGGCTCTACATATTTCGGTAACACACAACAATAACAGAACATATAATTTAGCGTGATCACACACCTATATGTACACATGTGCATGCACAGGCATACGTGCACTCACACAGAAACAAACACGTACACGTACACACGCACACGCAGACACGCACTCATGCACGAGCACTCACGTATGTGTACGCGCGTACATGCATACACGTACATGTTCATTCACACTGTTTTGCTGTCTTATGTAATTTTACAGTCACACAGAATTACATTAACAAAAAGTCTATCCTCCCGACGGCGCTATATATGCACACTGAGACGGCGCTATACATGAACACTGAGACGGCGCTATACATGAACACTGACACAATTTTAGCAGGTGCGCAACACGTACCTAACTGATAGACTGACCTCGAAACACTGGCAGAAAACACGCATAACGTTATGAACAATCGATTTACGTGCATCTAACGTCCATAGATACATCACTATAAACCATTACAAACGGAAAATATCGAACAAATAAAGGCGTTAGTTTTCTTCAGTGGGTTTGCAGATGAATCCCTGAATGTTTAGCGCCCGAGGAAGAAAGGTTAACGTACTCACATATCCACATAATTATATACACATACCCACATAATTATATACACATACCCACATAATTGTATACACATACCCACATAATTATATACACATACCCACATAATTATGTATACATACCCAAATAATTATATACACATACCCACATAATATATATACCTACCCACTTAATCATATACAAATACCCAAATAATGATATACACATACCCACATAATTATATACACATACCCATATAATTATGTACACATCCCACATAATTATATTCACATACACACATAATTATATACACATACCCACATAATTATGTATACATAACCAAATAATTATGTACACATACCCACATAATTATATACACGTACCCACATAATATATACACCTACCTACTTAATCATATTATGGTTAAGTGGGTAGGTGTATATATTATGTAGATATATGTATATTATACACATACCCACGTAATTATATACACACTATATTCATATTTGCACGAGCTCGATTGTAGCGTTTTGTAGATATACTGGTCAAATTCATTTCATTAGAGTAATTCAGTGTCTTAGTATTAGCGTGCAAAACATTAGGCCCTACATTTGTGATAATCATGTCGTTTGTTTTATGATATGTTGTATAGTCATTAATTTTCACCATTACGATATGATTACTGAAAATGTGTTTGTTTCACCCAAAATACTGACATTTGCTCAAAGCTGCCTCTACACTAACGTATTCACCCAGATAACGAACCATACGCAAATTGAAAGGTATACAGTGTGATCGCCAGTATAAGACTGCAAGTGGACCCCCGTGGTAAATAGATTGGATGTACACTCGCATGTGAACAGTTGAAATGTATTATGCTTAATAATTTCACAATTAAAAAAGTGCTTCATTGATGTCTAGAAATTTTGAAAGCACAAATGTGCCAACGAAATTGTCAAAACAATGTGAATAACCGTAAAAACAATATTAAAATGTCCACCGTTTATTTATAGCAGTAAGGTTTTGACAATATGTTTGCATAGTTTTGTTATTGCACATACGCACTTCTCACCGAACACAATAAAAACAAAATGTTGCACTTGGGTCCACAATACACGCCGTGATAAATGGCGCCCCGGTCCATTTACCACGGGGGCCCATTTACGTTATCATACCGGCAGCCGAAACAAGCAGGAAGCAGCGACATATAGTTCACAAGCACACACGCACGCACGCACGCACGCACGCACGCACGCACGCACGCACGCACGCACGCACGCATCACCGTGAAAAAGTATTCGCTGAGCTAGAAGCGACGGGAAAAGGATGTAGCGAGGCACGATACGTAGATCTCTACACGGCGCTAACGCCAGCATGCTCGCTCGTTCGCACGTGGTGCCGATTATTTAACTGGCGGCGTTCAGCGGACGACGTCGGCGAAGCGGAAGATCGCATGATGTATCGGCTGACTGACGTCGCGCGTCGGGCCTAGCTGCGGCGGTCCCTTTTATCGGCGGCCGCCGGCGATAACCGGACAGCGTCGGATTTCGCGGCGGCGGTTCGCGCGTCGTGTCAGCGGCGGGGTCGCCGGCGGTGGCGCCGAATCTCGCTGAGCATCTTTTGTTTCAGCGTCTCGCGGCATATGAGCAGTGCGTCCGAGGCGCGGACAAACCGAGCACCGCCTGCGAGCCAACGCTCCGCTAAATGGGAGTGGCAGACGGTTGTAGAATGACGTTTGTGGAACGACGCGCAGAGCTTCCAAGTTGAATAAACCCAAAATACGGAGATCTCCCTATATTATCAAAACGCAATAGGGAGATTAAAAAAAATGTAGATGTATAGTGCAAAACATAAAAAAGTAGACAAACAAAAGACCGTGATCGCCATGCAATCATTACTTTATCGCTTCTGCAACATGGTGTTGTAAAGGTGTGTCGCTTGTCCAACCGACTCCAGAAAACCTGGCGACATCTGCAACTGGTAGCATGCAGAGGAAACGCCAGCAAGGCACTCAGGGACTCATGCCCTAGCGACGGCCGAAATTTGGTGTCGATCTTCCCCATCATGCTTTGAACACCCTTTCCACCGGAGCCTGGTCGTAGGCGACCTAGGCACTATGACACAGTTATACTTCCTGCTTCGTTACGAAAAAAAGTGCAATGTATTTTTGAGTAATGATTTTTTTACAAAATTCACCTGCTCTGACATAAGTGCATTTGAGTATGACACATCCAGATCTCACACGTGAAATATATAATCAAATGGAAGCAGAACATTTTTCTGACAAATGTGTGAACAGCCACCTAAAATTGCAATCAAAACAGCAATAATTAATACATGAACTTATTGCCTATACAGACATGATGTGTATAGGCAACCATACTGTTGTATAACATTACAAAAGTTAAAGCAAACAATACAACCAGCTAACACTATACTTTGTCGTTCAGAGAACAACAGTCTGCTGTTCACATCGAGGAGAGCCACAGCCTTGAGCATCTCACTCTCAAATGGGAATGTCTTCAGTAGTTTCTCCACTGCTGTAGTTTTTTTTAAAGTTTTCCAATAAAATCGGGAGATTTGTATTATAATTCGGAAGATCGGAAATTTTCTAGATTCTGTCAAAATTCGGGAGATCTCCCGTCATATCGGGAGACTTGGAAGCTCTGAACGACTGTTGCGCCACAGTCAGTAATCAACAGAGCAACAACCGGGCTCCACCTACAACAGAGCAACAACCGGGCTCCACTCTCTAATAGAGCAACCACCGCGCGCTACTCTCTAATAGAGCAACCATCGCGCCACAGAGAGAGAGAGAGAGAGAGGGAGGGAGGGAGGGAGGGAGGGAGGGAGGGAGGGAGGGAGGGAGGGAGGGAGGGAGGGAGGGAGGGAGGGAGGGAGGGAGGGAGGGAGGGAGGGAGGGAGGGAGGGAGGGAGGGAGGGAGGGAGGGAGGGA
>CAXEFP010000040.1:0-14129 GCA_963995525.1 Escarpia spicata
GACATTGAAATAAGTTAATCATATTTGCTTCAATTTGAATATAATATATATAATATATTTTTATTATTGATTATTTGAGTTAATTAGTATTGCGTATAATTCTTGTATTTTAGTCATTATTCTTTTGTTGTCTATTTGTGTCCAAGTATATAGTGTGTCTTATTCGAATGTGATTGTTGAAAATTTGATTTCTATATTTTTGTAACTACAAATAAGACGTTATATGTTATAGTTTATTTTTGCGTTTTTAATTTGTCGAGCTCAGTTTTGTTTGGTAAACTATTAGTGCCTTTCAGGTTCTTTAATCACCGTGTTCAGTGTTAACATGATTTTGTGTTAACAAGAACTTAAGTATTTGCTTTTTTTATTCAGTTATGAACACTACCAAACAGGCTCTTACTCTGGACGTAAGTGTAAAGTTGATTATTATTGTTATTATGTTAATGAGGTGTCTTGCCGATCAGTATTTACAATAAGGTACGTGGTACTGCCGCCCTGTAGGCGGGGCCCAGCGCCTAGCTCGTTGTGTCAGTCGTGTAGAACAGTACATTGTAATATATGCAGTAACACAATTTACATTTGTCATCATTTAGATTGTTGATTGTAATACATGTTTTGTTCAATTACAAAAGAAGCATGAACACGTGTATTACATGCATTTGTAATGCACGTGAATGTTTTAGAGATGTACAAATAAAAGATCGTTAAAGAGTCACCGATTGCTGCATTGAAATGTTGAATAATGTTTAAGTAATAAAATAAACGGACTAAGATATATGCTCATGTTTTTATATATTTCTCTCAGATGAAATCTAGAAGTGTCTGTGCTACAGCTGTGCGTTGTTGTTTTTCCTTTCATGTTTTCACTAATTGACTACTGTCACATTAATTATCTGTTGTAATGAATGGACAAAACCTTTGCGTACATCTGCTTTCTACTTGCATACAAACGTATATGATTGTCCAAAAAAATTATCATAAATTGTATGGTATATTTGTTTACATGTACGCAAAAAACAAACCATAGAAATTTACGTATATATATATATATAACGGACAAACAAGGTATGGCTTATACGTAAAATGATATACACGAATTTATACATAAAACGCACGCACGCACGCACGCACGCACGCACGCACGCATACACATTCTCATACCACTTAATTACAGCAAAAACAGTGCAGTTTCACAAAATAATTTCAATATAATAAACACTCACAGTTTATATGGCTTCACAACTTATATATCAAGCTTTATTATCTGAATATTTATACTAAGCAATGTGCAACTCGAAACTGTCATATGTGCAATACATGATTTACTAACTCTGTATCTCCATGGTTGTAAATTACGTAATAATAAAACTGATTGTTTGTATATTTAGTGCGTATAATGCATATACATAATCATACAGTTATCTTGGTGTAAAAGTGCACTAATTTTATAAGGGCTATTCTTTTATATACGATAAATAATTGTTTACATTAATTCTTGGGTGGTTCCTACGGCAGCGACTATATTTCCTCTATTATGGTATAATCTTTTATTTTTCTACCATGCCTTATATAATTACCACGTTTATATTAATGTCAACTCGACTGTAATATAATGTATGGTTTTATGCTTTTGTTACAATTATTTTGACTTGCATGCTGGAAGAATACGGTAGTATTCATTTAATAGATCTACTTTAAATACAGATTTAAAAAGAGGCACATTCTCCCTGTTCCATAAACAATAATGAACTCGAATTCAAACTTATGGCGGACGAAGAAATACTGCTTTCGATGTAATGATGATTGCTTCCAAAATATATACTGACATCTGACATTCCAGCAGAGTCTAGCGGATTTAGTTCGATGTATTTGTATTGCCTACTAGATGGTAACACTTGGTCAGTAAAGGAATTATTATTATTATTTAAGCCAATTAACCAGTTATTTTCCATACCCATTTATACAGAAGTTCACGTAAAACAACCAAACCATAACAGCACAGCACGTCTGGGTACATAAAGTATCAGATGAAGGAGCGGTGGGGTGCCTCTAGTTTCTACAGTCACTAAGGTTGCTTTATTTATAGTTACTGATTTAACAATAAATGTTTTAATATATGCATTTCTTGTCATAACATCAGCAGGTAATTTACGTGTATAGGGATTTTGTACTTTACAACACGGTGGCTTTTATCAGACTCGTGGTCATTGGCGTGATCTTGTTATACCTCATTTAACTGGTAATACTACTAAGAAACTTACAGTTTTTGATGGTTTATCTAATCACCATACTGTAGCTGTTGATGTTAGTATTTGTAGAACACTCTCACTATCAAAAAAACGAATTCTTCCAGACTTATACATAACATTGACATTACTGCCTTTAATGATTCTGTTCTGGAATCAGATCTGTTCAGAAATCCAAGAAATGATAAGTTCAACTTGTATGGATTATTTTATTCTGTACGTAAAATTTTATCTGATAAAGATGTTCCAAATGCCTATACATTTGTTATCCAAGAAAGTACCCGCTCCACGGATGACTCCTGAACTACCAGTCTCACCGTCGTCGGATGGAGTGAAAAACAAAGTCTTAAAGACGTGTGCGGCTCAGCTGGGGAGGATTTTCACTACCATACTCCAGGCTTTGTCAGACTCTCACACTGTACCACTGGCATGGAAAACCTCTATGATTATCCCTGTACCAAAGAAACCTAGCGCCAGCCAGTTAAATGACTTTCGTCCAGTAGCACTTACCTCCACCTTAGCTAAATGCATGGAGAAGACTGTACTCAGTCGTTTGCTGTCTGATGTGTCTGCACATCTTGATCCTCTCCAGTTTGCTTATAAAGCCCGTAGGGGTGTTGAAGATGCTTCTCTCTTGTTGTTTAATCTGATTTCACACCATCTTGAAGACTCCAAAGCTTACATCAGAGTGTTGTTCATAGATTTTTTCGAGTGCGTTTAATACCATCGAACTTTATGTTCTTCTGAAGCGCTTGATTGATCTTGATTTAAGCCCAACTATTGTTCTTTCGGTGAATGATTATTTGAAAGACCGTCCACAGCGTGTTTGTATTCAGGGTTGTATGTCGGATGAGATTATTGTAAATTCCGGGCTGTGTCCTCTCGCCGACACTTTTTTCAATATACGCAGATAACATGAGGTGTCAGACCTCCTCTAACTGGCTACTGAAATTTGCAGATGACATGGCCTTAGTTGGCCTCCTGAAAAAAGAAGATTCCCTGGCAGAATATTTTTCACAAATCTCTGTTTTGGAGAAATGGTGCGCTGACAGCTTTCTTCACCTTAACGTTGGCAAAACAAAAGAGCTTGTGATCGACAACAGGAAAGTCTCTGATGTTTTTGCTCCTCCCAAGATTAGTAATGAACCTGTTGAAGTTGTGTCCAGTTTTAAATATATTGGCACTTTTTATGACAACAAGCTGTCTTTCACTGATAACACTGATCACATTGTAAAAAAGAACCAGCGCCTCTACCTTCTAAGGAAATGGAGATCTTTTGATGTGAGCAAAGACATCTTGGAAATGGTGTATAGGAGTTTAATAGAGAGTGTTCTGACCTTCAACGGTGTTGTATGGTTTGGTAATCTGAACATGAAAGACAAAGGTAGGCTGTCTCGCATTGTCAAAGTCGCAGGAAAAATTATTGGGTCAGGGCAGTACTCGCTGGGAGACTTGTACATTGGCGCTGTCAGAAGGAAAGCTACTACTATTGTTTTTTTTATGTCATTATATTTTGCTGTTTGTGCCTTAGTGTCCTGCTGTGTATATGTCGTGGCTCCACAATTTTTTTAACGTGTAATGCCGGCGCCAGATGTCTAGTCATGGTAACGCCATTCTTCTTTTATTTGGATTATTATTTAACTTGAGGACTGAATGCTCATGATAAAAGAGTGCATGTGTAAATGAACCTTAGCAATTTTAGTAATGTCTGTGACTTCATAATAATCTCTTGCAATATATACATGTGTTTAATTGAATAATTATAATCTGTGTTAGTATTAGCCTGATTGTTTACAGTACTACTTGTATGATAGACATTCTCCTCCTGTGACTTACCTGTTTACTTATCTACTTATCTATTGTGGTTTACTTATCTATGTGTATGTGATCTATCACTGTATCCTATTGTGCATGTGATATGAATATTATGTGCTAACCTCGCTCTTAGTACTTATCTTAACCTTGTATACATACATATGTAAGATTTTATATGAACAAGCCTAAAGGAAATTTTCTGTAACCCAACAGACAATAAAGTTATTGTATTGTACTGTCACATTGAGCGTGTATTTGTTATCCAAGAAAGTACCCGCTCCACGGATGAATCCTGAACTACCAGTCTCGTCGTCGTCACATTGAGCGTGTATTTGTTATCCAAGAAAGTACCCGCTCCACGGATGAATCCTGAACTACCAGTCTCGTCGTCGTCACATTGAGCGTGTATTTGTTATCCAAGAAAGTACCCGCTCCACGGATGAATCCTGAACTACCAGTCTCGTCGTCGTCACATTGAGCGTGTATTTGTTATCCAAGAAAGTACCCGCTCCACGGATGACTCCTGCAAACTACCAGTCTCGCCGTCATCACATTGAGCGTGTATTTGTTATCCAAGAAAGTACCCGCTCCACGGATGACTCCTGAACTACCAGTCTCGCCGTCATCACATTGAGCGTGTATTTGTTATCCAAGAAAGTACCCGCTCCACGGATGACTCCTGAACTACCAGTCTCGCCGTCATCACATTGAGCGTGTATTTGTTATCCAAGAAAGTACCCGCTCCACGGATGAATCCTGAACTACCAGTCTCGTCGTCGTCACATTGAGCGTGTATTTGTTATCCAAGAAAGTACCCGCTCCACGGATGAATCCTGAACTACCAGTCTCGTCGTCGTCACATTGAGCGTGTATTTGTTATCCAAGAAAGTACCCGCTCCACGGATGACTCTTGCAAACTACCAGTCTCGCCGTCATCACATTGAGCGTGTATTTGTTATCCAAGAAAGTACCCGCTCCACGGATGACTCCTGAACTACCAGTCTCGCCGTCGTCACATTGAGCGTGTATTTGTTATCAAAGAATGTACCCGCTCCATGGATGACTCCTGCAAACTACCAGTCTCGCCGTCGTCACATTGAGCGGGCGTAAATCACGTTCATCATAGTCGTTGTATTTCCAAGATGTCGAAGGTCGGTGAGAAAGTGAAGCTCACGTCCATCGATGGGCAATAGTCCTGATATAATAATAATATTCGTATTTTTGTGGTATTGACACGAGGGTAGACGCATTGTCTAATTCACGCGCGAGCGCACACATACAAGTGAAATAAGGTCAAATAAGTCAAATCAACTATCAAATCATAAATCATCTGAGATGGAGGGAACGAAGGATCGCGACTCCTTCATTAGGCTAATTGACTAGGGAACAAATGAGTTTCGAGTGAGAACAGGAATGTTCAGGGTCTTCCTTTCCTCTCTGCCCTCTGCGTGTACAGATCTTCTAGACTAGTGTGCTTTTCTTCCACCACCTTGCCACTAACACTAACGGTTCGTGCCAATTTGTTACGATGCACAACAACCGGGCCACCGTACCACACAAGGAACCCAACTATAACAGAACTGTCGATGTAGCATCTGTAGAAGGTCTGAAGGACATGTGTGCAGACACTGAGTGACCTGAGCTTGCGTAAGAAATACAGCTTCTGCTGGCACATTCTATTATTCACAGCTGTATTTGGACCAAATTTGAGCTTGGCGTCAACGATGGTGCCGAAATACTTGTACTCCTCTACCCTCCTCTCATACTCTCCGTTGATGACCCCTGGGAGGAACCGGATTCTTAATGGGATCTATAATCAGTTATTCTGCCTTACTAATGTTCAGGTCAAGAACATGATCGGCACACCACATTGAGAACTCAGCCACAGCACTTTCGCACATTTGATCAGAGCCGGATAGGTGTGGCATCGCTGTATTTGAAGACATTGATGGTTTCCTGGCTGCTACGACAGTCGTCTATGTAGACTTTAGAATGTGAACAGACCAGGGGAGATTACCGAGCCCTGAGGGGAACCTGTGAAAGTGAAGAGTGAGCTCGACCCAGCAACATTATAGGGCATTACTTGCTTTCGTTCAGTAAGAAACTGATTCACCCACATGATGCTGTGTGGGTTCACGTGCATGTAACAAGATTTAACAAAATTGCCATCCAGAAAATTAAATCTAGATGGCAGGTGGACAAGGAAGCCTTTTGGCTTATCGAGAGTCCAATACTTTTTATCTACGTGTATCCCGCCCTTTTAAGGTATGTGTCAATATTATTTTTAAACATTCACGCTACTAGCACCAACACAATTAGGAGATATTCACAGGATTCAACACAAGACCCTGTCATGCTTTATGCGTATTGCCGTATTGGAACATGCGTTCAATGTTGTCCTCGTATTCTAGTTTAGCGCCCTAATCTGCTTTTTTAGAGTACACCCGATCACTGCATACTGTGGGCATATTTTCGGCGATTGTTGGGAGTTATGTTTTGGGCAATAGCTAATACAACGTAGCACGTAGGCTAAAAGTACCATGAAAACCACTTCAACCATTTTTGTTGCAAGCATTGTCATGGCATATTTGCATTAAATGTTTATAATGACATCCGACATACTTTGATGCATATCACTATGGGAATACATGTCAATATTCTAAAAGTATTTCAATATTTTGTTAGGATAGTGTGTATGCCTCGATCTTGCATATATTGGTTTTGAACAAAACGAGAGTGGTAAATAGGTACCCCTAAGAAACACATACCGGTAAATACGCCATAATATTCCGCATGCGTCTTACACTAGTTCCGGATATCGTAATAAACGGCGATGTCGTAATAAACATCGTAGTGTTTTTGCCATATAGCTAGGCTAATAACAATACAGATACGGGACTATTAGTATTATTTGACTTCTTACAGCATATTCTAACTGGTACTGCTGACACAGAATATGAGTAACGTTATAGTTTTGGAGAAACCGGATATCGTAATAAACACTCCTTAAAAGGGTCGCAACATTTCTGTGATGTCAAACAAGTCTGATGGTTTTTTGTTGGAAGTAGTATAGAAATTATGTTTTTCTTACAAAAATATAACCATTCCCTGTATCATAGGAATATTATGTCCTTATAATATCATGGTTCTTGATGTGTTTGATGTTTTTTTTTTATCTTGGATGTCGTAATAAACAGAAAATCTGTGGACAACATAAATTAGTCCCTCAAAAGAATGTTTCCTACATTTTCATTGACAGAATGTATTCGTTTCACAATATTCCAGTAGTTATTTCACTTGAGAAGTGATATGACATTTTTATGCAGTATGCGTAATTTTGAAACCCGTATCTGTGTTTTCAAAAGTTGTCAGTGGCTTTGTTTGAAGTGTATTTGTGAACAACTACCATTCATTATATTTCACTCCGCGTACGTACGACATGGGCTGTGTCCCGAACTTAGTCACGACAATTGTTGTTCTCATGTTCTTTTACCTGAATGTTCGATGTGAAGCTGTCCTCGATATTGATTTCTGTTTTCTTTTTCTTTCCCTCACGGTGCTTGCACTGCTGTCTCCACCAACTGTCACCACTTCCTTCTATCTTTCGCTCTCGTTCTCCCCTCATCTGCCAATCCCTCCAACTGTATCTTTACATAATCTTTCCATCTCAATCTTGGGCGTCCTCGTCTCCTGTACAGTCCACTTGCCGGGTCTGCTCTCTTCGCTCATTGCCACATGCTCCACTCCTACTTATTCCCGCAAGTCTTCTCATATAGTAATTGTCACAAACCTAGATATTTCTTGTTGTCTCTGCGTCAGCGCCACGGTATATATGTCATAAAGGATCTGCACATTTACGTGGTTATATAACATATATAACCATAAACTTATAAGACTCAGTCCGATATGACATTTATACATCCGGATTCGGAAGAGATCCGGTTTGGTGGTTATGTACATGTGTCACCCAGACAGGGACAGTCTACACAAATGAATGTGTATTTGACGCTCTGCAGATTGTTGTAGGAAAACTGAAAAAACTATGTAGGCACTACCAATATGCACATGACATACCAAAGGTTATGTATATATTCCATTTTCACACACACACACACACACACACACACACACACACACACACACACACACACACACACACACACACACACACACACACACACACACACACACACACACACACACACACACACACACACACACACACACACACACACACACACACACACACACACACACACACCACACCACACCACACACACACCACACACACACACACACACACATATATATAAACACACACACACACATACACGCACATATAAACACACACACACACACACACACACACACACACACACACACACACACACACACACACACACACACACACACACACACACACACACACACACACACACACACACACACATATATATAAACACACACACACACATACACGCACATATAAACACACACACACACACACACACACACACACACACACACACACACACACACACACACACACACACACACACACACACACACACACACACACACACACACACACACACACACACACACACAACACTTACACATGAGAATTATTAGAAGTGGTTACTCTAAAAAAATATTGAACATGAAATTAGATGTAACTATCCGACGTTACTAATTATACAATTTTATATAGACTTTGTTTGGAGCAAACTATTGCTCGATAGGTATACAACCCACGATCCTAATGAGTTTAAAGAAGCAGCTACACAAACCATATTTGGATCGATTGGCACTAAAGAAGTCATTACATTATTATTCAATTACAGGACCTCAACACTTACCGAGTTGAAGAACTAGTCAACTGCCAAGCTACAGTAGGATTAATTGTGAATACAAATATACCGCCTAACCTAATTTAGAGAATGCTCACTTTGAAATATATGTAGAAAATACAGCAGGATGGCAAATTTACCAAGACGGGGGAACCCTTACTATCTCCTTTCGCGACGTGGCGCCAGCTCCTCGTCTATTCCTTCACATCACAACAAGTGTAGATTGTTCTCGAATGTGCCACGTATACGTAACTTCCACGTTTGACTACTACACCGTCAGCGCGATTGTAATGTTGCACTGACGTGACTCAATGACGGCCTGTTGACACATCACGTCTATTAATAGCCGGCAATTCTTTTCACTCTGACTAACAACACGAGTTCGATATATAAACCGGCAACGCAAGCACTGAATTCACTAAACGTGGATTTTATAGAGAACAACAACAAGTTATACGGATGGATGAATTCGGACATCTTTAATATTTTACAGAGTACTTAGAAAGGTATAGTGATTTTTAAATAATATGTGATAGGGAATAATCACCATGGTCGTTTAGAAATCCCATATGGTCATTCATATTGAGAGGCACAAGTGGTTTATATGAGGTACATAAAATAATGTTTAATATATTTCATTGTTTAGTACAATATATTGTAGTAAATATGTATGTATGCGAGGCTAGTGTAGTGGTTAGCACATCCGCCTGGCATGCCAGCGCTCTGAGTTTGAAACCCGGACCGGGCAGGCATGATATTTGGTGTAAAAATCTGGCTCTCAACATTGGGGACTGTGTATCCCTTGTGACTCGGAGATCATGTTAATGTCGGTCCCGTCTCAATTTAGGACGTAAAAGAACCACTGAGGACGACAAACACCCTGGTAGTGATCACCCTCAGTGCCAGCATATAAAGGTCGGTTTGGCGATAATGTTCTGAAAAAGGCTGACTAGTTGAATGAGACCTCATAAGACCATTACATTGTAACCACAATAATACAGACTAGTCAGTTAATAGACCGTTGTCGAGCGCTGGAAACAACTAGAACTAGAAGTATGTACGTATGTATGTATGTAGACATGTAGGCACGTACGCACGCACGCACGCACGCACTCACGCACACACACACACACGTATATATGTATTTATATATATGTATATATATATATATATATAATGTCACCTTATCTCAAGAGTATATTCAATATGTCTTCAATTACGTGATAAACCTAAAGCGGCGTGTTGACGTGTTAATGGAAACCCATTTGTGAAGTGCCTGAATTGTGACATATGCTATTTCATTAGGCTTGGTTTTCCGGAATCGGAAGAACGTATTTTCCTACAATCATTAGTAGCGTTTATTGAAAGAAGGACGGAAGGACGGAAGTTGCACAGCCTGTCGTGTGGCGCCATTGTTGTGTCCAGCGGCGTCAAGGCGTCCACCGGGACTATGTTTGACATTAGGGAAATAACCCCTTCGGTTATGGAATGGAATTCCACGGGCATTTCCACGGGCATTTCCTTTATTTCGACTACTGGTTGCAATATCTTTGATTTCGCTAAACTAAGGAAGTAATATGAAAATACACCTAACAAAGATGCATCAGCTAATCTAAGCAACCTTACTTACAGAAGAATGTGAGAGACTACTTTACAAACATGGTCAAAAACATAGTAACAGTAATACTAGTGATTCAATATTATAATTACGAAAAGTTAAACATTTTGTAGTGCGAACTTGATAAGCAATTACAATAAATACCCTAGCAGATAGCGACGTCTCAATAACAAAAATGTAACCTTATTATGCACATCATCTATATTGTTATATTCGTTGCGTGGCTGCCGTTGTTTACACGACGGACGAGTGAACATTTTAAAAAGCGTTACATAATGCTTACCTAGAGCCCCCCTCAACCGATGTGATGCTTTGTAACGCTTGCCCGTAGTACATCACCCCTAAGCGTGAAGTAATTTATGGATTACCCCAAAAAAGAAAACTCCTGGATGTTTGGGTATGAGGATCACAACTCTTGGAGTACTTTCCATCTGACTCTTCGTCTCTCCGTCCCTCCTCCTTACTGTGTCTCCATCTCTCTGTCTGTCGGCATCTACATCTGTCTCTATGTTTCATTGTCTCCGGCTGTGTGCCCCAATGTACACAATAAATGTGTCTTACAGACTTTGTACAAAATGTTAGATAACATTTAAAGTAACATATCTTTATCGAATTTGTTTAAATAATATCATACGACACGTGATCAAAACAACTTGAAGCATAGGAAGAGTTTCACACAACATATCCTCCAGTTTGTCGTTCATTGCAGAATAGTGATACAATACATTTGTTTGTGATGGTGTTACAGAGAGTCATTTGTTTGTGATGATGTTACAGAGAGTCATTTGTTTGTGATGGTGTTACAGAGAGTCATTTGTTTGTGATGGTGTTAAAGAGAGTCATTTGTTTGTGATGGTGTTACAGAGAGTCATTTGTTTGTGATGGTGTTACAGAGAGTCATTTGTTTGTGATGATGTTACAGAGAGTCATTTGTTTGTGATGGTGTTACAGAGTCATTTGTTTGTGATGGTGTTACAGAGAGTCATTTGTTTGTGATGATGTTACAGAGAGTCATTTGTTTGTGATGGTGTTACAGAGAGTCATTTGTTTGTGATGGTGTTACAGAGAGTCATTTGAACAACTTTGGAAGATCAGAGACTTAAATTGATTGACAGCTCAAACTAGTCTGGCAAGAAAAAATCAGTCGTTGAACAAGTACAACTGAGAAATGCAACTTGGCGACATTACTCCCCCCGATCCACAGATGGCGAGCATTATGTTGCGACTGGCCACATTCAAACATTTTCCCGGTTCTGCATCGTTATCTCCGTGTGGGGCGTCAAATGCTGGGTTCTACTACACGGGAGAAGGAGACACAGTGGCGTGTTACAGTTGTGGTCTGCGTCTCAACCACTGGCAGTCTGGTGTACAGCCAATGACTGTTCACAGACAACTCTCTCCAGAGTGTCAATTAGTGGTCATACAACACACAGACACAGTGACAACAGAAGATGTGGAGCCACAAAGTGCGCCAACGAGAAACGGAAGAGAATCACCACAAGTACCACCAAGTCACAACCGTCAGCGGGGACGGAGACGCGGCTGCAACAATATACACGATTATTACACACAGTTGGCAGCTGTCGCCGGATCGCGACATGCGTCTTCTGGCACTAACACCGACCGGACATCATATGTTACTTCACCGATCAACTCCTCCCACGTCTACAGCAATGTCGACAGATTCACGTCGAGACGTATGATGGAGAGGATCAACAACAACGACCCGACTTTGGTGGAGGAAATGAAATACGAAAGACGTCGTTTATCCAGTTACACCAACTGGCCAAGAGACACGAACATTGCGCCTGAGGCTCTAGCACAGGCAGGACTGTTCTACCTGTGCCGGGCTGACCGTGTCAAGTGCGCCTTCTGTGGCGGCATTCTACGTAACTGGGGGTCATCCGAGGAGCCAATGAGAAAACATCGTCACCTTTTCCCCAGCTGTCCCTTCCTGCGTGATCCCCTGGAGGCGGGGAATGTGGCGCTTGGCGACGAGCCGACAGCGGAACAGCTCATGGTGAGTGGTGAATGCAGACACTAATGCTGTCGATATGATGCTGCTTCGCGTCGTTTACATAGCATTGCATTTCTTGCAGTGTTGTTCTTCTAAATGACGACGACAGCATATTATTAAATTATATACACGAGGAAAAGTAACATAACACATTTCGAAAGACTGTGACAATGCACTGATATACCTGTATACACCTGTATGGCGTGCGTTAGATGCGGGCTGCATGGAACGATTACAGTTTTCGTTTATTTTTTGCGAAAGTATGACATTTATCCTTTGGTGATTCCCCAGAACGTCACGGGCAACACATCCTGTAGCAGCGGTACCGTAGAACTGGGCATTGATACCTCCCGCCCGAGACACCCGGCCATGGCGGTGGAGGCAGCGCGACTTACCTCCTTCGACCGCTGGCCTCGCAGCAGTCCCGTCACTCCCGAGACTCTCGCTCGCGCCGGATTCTACTACACAGGTAATGATAACGCACAAACCACCTTAGGTTCGCAGGCATGGCGGAAGTGCCATGGTGACCATGTTGAACCCGCGCGCGCGTGCGTGCGTGCATGCGTGCGTTTGTGTGCGTGTGTGTGCGAGCGCGTGTGTGTTATTGGGTATTTTGTGTTGTACTTGAAAGGATGCGTGAATTGCAAAATTGTTATTGTTTGTTCTTTTGCATCTGATCATATAGGATTTATTTGTTTTGTTGACATGTGTAACAGACTCATATAATGCACATATCATAACATTTGTCTAACAATTGTTGTTTTTCACATAACGTATTAAGTCTCGTAAACTGTATAATATATATAATTTTACTAAATCACAGTGCAGCATATCGTCAATTAAAAATACTTAAAATATATTACGTTAAATTGCACAAGATGTACTGGTCATACATGGACGAGCAATGAATGTTTACGTTCTTATATCATCCTTAACATTAACTAGTGACGAGTAGTTTTTCTTGTTAATTAGTTGTTTTTGCTTGTCACCAGGTGCCTCTAGTAGTATCAACTGTTTCTTCTGCGACGGACGGCTCAACAACTGGCAGCCAAACGTCGACCCAATGACTGAACATCGTCGTCTCTTCCCGGAGTGTGGCTTTGTGAGGTTTATGCGAGACAGCGCCCAGACAGCTTCCTCTCACACCTCACCCGAGGTAAACACTTGACTGGAACTCTATCCCTGTAAACAGAAGAACGTTCGTGACATTACATTCTCCAATTAAAACACATTTTTTTCTCCGGCAAATGTCTCTTACGACTGTCTTGATATTAAATAACGCCTAGTAAATATGCGATAGGTTGACAACAGTTGACTGGGTCTAACTTGTGGGAGAAGGAGCAGGCCGTGAGCAGTATGGCCTCAAACTCAAACAATCAGCTAATTGCATAACGCAGCAGGGAAATAACATGCACTATTTTTTTGTAATGGTAATGTAGGTGTTTATACACTATTAAAAGTATATAATTATGTATGTAATTGTATAATATAAATAATGATAATATATACTATGTATATGTGTGTGTGTGTGGTGTGTGTGTGTGTGTGTGTGTGTGTGTGTGTGTGTGTGTGTGTGTGTGTGT
>CAXEFP010000041.1:0-11632 GCA_963995525.1 Escarpia spicata
GTCCCAAGTTTGTCTATATCTATATTACGTCCAATACTTCAACATGTCGGGATACACTGACCGGTCCATTTACCAATCAGGTTGTTGGTCCTATTCTGCCAAGGTTTCCATTTCTCTTCAGTATGCCAAGTACCAACTCATGTCGCGTTGATTAGCTTTCACATGTCAACGGTCCACAAGCATTCTGATGTCAGCGATTTCTGTTCGCTCGTTATTTAAATCTAGTGACTCTATTAAAAATACCTGTCCGATGTCCTCATTTACTAATATTTATTGATCTATTTATTTATTGTTGTTAATACTAGAACAAAATATTGCAGGTAAACTTCCCGCCAAATTGCTGTCAAGATGCCCGAAATAGTGCTCGCAGTCTGAAAGATGCTATTGCAAAATGTTCAAATTGTAAACACGATGTTAAAATATTAAGCAGCCGCTAATGCGCGTAGCTGCAGAAGCACGTGTCGTTAGCCATAAATAAAATGACGTCCGTGGTTCCAACCCACCAAAACACATGTCGGGCGGAGTTCAACTGATTATGTGAACTTCCTGCTAATACAATTACCACAGCAGGTTGATTCCTGGTAACGTAACAGACAAACTCCCTTTGACATATTCCGTAATGGTGTACTAGATTCTAGGAGAAGTATGTCTATACCAGGAAGTAATTAAATAACACTTCGTTTTTGTCTGAATATGTCTAATACATTATAGTGAGCAAGTCCCACGAGTCTACTAGCATTGTTCGTGATTACAAATGTGGCTATAGGGTAAGTTTCTGTTGAAAGTCAACATGACGAGCCAATACTGTACTAACTCTATCATATATTCTATTAACTTTTACACAAGCACGTTTTTCGGAAGAGAACAAAACTATTTAATATGTTATCACTTACTGTGCCGTTTTGTCCAGACTTACTTACTTAGACTTAGAAGCTCCTGCGTCGTCCGCTGAATGAGGCAGTCAACCCTCTCCAATTGGATCAGTATGTTGACGTCACCCCACCTCCTGTTCACTCGCTGAAGATCTCGCTGGATGGTCTGGTGCTGGTTCACTTTGGGCCGGCCTCTCCTCCTTCTTCCTTCTGGGGTCCACCGTAACACCTGGTTGGCGACTCCTGTGGGGGGAAGCCGTGAAACACGACCCAGCCAGTTCTCCCTGGGTCATGCCCAAACTCATAGGGGACATTTCGTTCTTTCCTCTATAATATAATTATTTATGTCACCTTCTTTCTTAAACCACCTGAAAACGGAAATGCTAATAAATAAACATAAAGCTATTTTCTTCTGAAAAACGTACATTGCACGTTGATAACAATATCGTGTTACAAATGCGATGTCGTCAATAAATGTCTAAGCAGTGCCTCAATTACTATATGTTTTGTATGTCAAGATGCAAAAGACAAATGAATTCGGCTAGGTGAGATGACGTTATGAACAGTGTGGTATAAAATAGTCCCGTAAAATAGTACGATGGGAGTATACAATGTAATAATTATTCCAAATATAACTGAAAGTGAAAGTGATGTTACGTCGCATTCTCCAAGTGTGTATTCTCTGAGCAGTATAACTAAAGTTAGCAACAACGTCGTAGGTATACATTCGGCTAACTAAGTGACATTCTCAGTAGCTTGGCCTTTTCCAGTAATTACCCTGAGATTCTATTTTCGCACTCGTAGCTCTTGTATGTGTGAAGTAGCAAGAAATACGACAAGAAACGGACATCTTCCATCGAGCTTGTGTTTATGCGTTCGGCGGTAACAAGCCAATAGCACAGCGTAGTATGAAAGAACCTACGAAGAAACGGACATCGTCATCTATAAAACTGATAATTATTTTAACACTCAAATTTGGGAGCATTGTAAGGGCATCACCTCTGAGATGGCGAGGTTCATTCACCTATTTCTAGGGTTCTTCACTTCCTTGGGCCATTATTAGCCTCTAATGTACACAGTTGGCGCACATGATCAGTTACTTTTTCCATGGACACATTGAATGTTTGGCTATTTCCCAGGAGTTACCTTTACGGAGTGATGTAAATTTTATGCGGGAATTAGTCTGCAGCCAGCATTGCCGTAATTGTCAACGGCAGAAATTAAACATACCATACTTGTTACACTGGTGATCCTGTGCGACGCGTTGTGAAGCTAAAGCCCATCTTATTGTGTAGTCGACATATATGTACGAAAACCAATTGACCAAAATGTAAAAACGGTAAATGATAAGTTTGATGCAATCACCATTGACTGATACCTTACGCTGTACTTTATATAATGCCATATAATGCCATATAATGTACAGCGTTTTGTCAATTATCCTTAAGTCAATTTCAAAATTCCAATACTCTGAAAAAAATGATCATGTTTTATTTACAGCGGTTACCGCCGAATTCTGCGAGGCTGAAGCATTCAACGCCACCTGCGAAGCAAGCGAGGTCGTATTGATGACGCATGCGCGATATGGCCGGATGAAGAAAGGTCGATGTGTCAAGTTGGACTACGGCCATCTTGGATGTGCTGCCGATGTACTCGAACTGATGGATACCCGTTGCTCCGGCAGGGAGCGCTGCGAGATACGCGTGCCTGACATGATGCTGACCAGTACCAAACCATGTCCAGACGATTTGAAACCGTATCTGGAAGCGAGTTACCAATGTGTCAAAGGTAATGTTATCTAACTAAGTATCAATCCAGATTCTCGTTGGAATTATTAGTGAATATATTGCTGTGCATTCCACAATCAGTGAGGTAATTTTGTTTAAATATCTACGAGACACTATGTTGTCCTAGTTGTTGGTAAAATAATCAATACATTGGTGCAAACGTATTCATTATTTTTGAGACGTGATTGGCAAATCATAATAATATGATTAACATATTGTATTTTATCTATTCACACATTGACACACGCGAACGCGCGCACACACACACACACACACACACACACACACACACACACACACGCACGCACACACTTTCATAATATCCCATACACGCGCACGCACGCTCGATCGCACACACAGACACCACCGCATAGGCTTACACACATGACAACACGCACGCTCGCGTACTACAAAATAGATTAAATACACGAGAAAAAACTGCCTTTCGTGCCATCTTGCGTAGGCGATATTGCTGAACACATTAACGTCTTTAGGTCTTCAATATTATGTGTAGCGATTCCACCGACGACTTAAACTAATAAAATCAATTGCCCACATGCAAACACGTTGTTGCCACTTTGCATATTCCACGGTTCGCTAAGTCTACATGCATTGTGTGTGTGTGTGTGTGTGTGTGTGTGTGTGTGTGTGTGTGTGTGTGTGTGTGTGTGTGTGTGTGTGTGTGTGTGTGTGTGTGTGTGTGTGTGTGTGTGTGTGTGTGTGTGTGTGTGTGTGTGTGTGTGTGTGTGTGTGTGTGTGTGTGTGTGTGTGTGTGTGTGTGTGTGTGTGTGTGTGTGTGTGTGTGTGTGTGTGTGTGTGTGTGTGTGTGTGTGTGTGTGTGTGTGTGTGTGTGTGTGTGTGTGTGTGTGTGTGTGTGTGTGTGTGTGTGTGTGTGTGTGTGTGTGTGTGTGTGTGTGTGTGTGTGTGTGTGTGTGTGTGTGTGTGTGTGTGTGTGTGTGTGTGTGTGTGTGTGTGTGTGTGTGTGTGTGTGTGTGTGTGTGTGCATGGGTGCGTGCGCGCATATGTATGTGTATATGTGTGTGTGTGCATTATGTAAATTGGATACAACACGAATACATAGCACTTCGGAACTGAGTGGTACCGAATACTGGAGTGTCTTAAATTGAATTAATATGTTCTAATGTTTTCGAATATTAATATGTCATGAGACTTTTAAAAAGGAAACACTATACAACCTTTTGGTGTTATGCACCAAACGAATTAATACAAACTAAACATTCGCAACGAACATTTTCACGTCAATGGTTTATTCAGCATGTGATCTCAAAGCAAAGGGGATTCCAATAAAGCGTCCGATGCGCTGGAGGCTGACATATTGGTCATGACGCGCAGGCTTCACTAATAAGCGTCGAGCTGTGACGTAGGTTATGGCGCGCCGTGTTCTTAATTTTGCTCGATATGTGTACGAATGCGCCTGCTCATTTATTGAAATTTCTGGTGTCTTAGACACTGGCTAACGATGTTGGTTTGTCGACCCAGTTCACCCATGTACCGATTGAAGCGCCAATATCTGATGTTATGCTATAAGCTCCATCAACCAACCAACGCAAAGAATGTTGACCCTTAGTCTCCGTTGGTTGACCATTTTCATGCATGGCGCTGTTCATACAACTAATAGTATGTGTCTTCCACAAGATTATTGTAGTGAACTACATATATAATATTTTTTATTGTTGTTGTAAATGGTTGGTTTTTATTAACACTTAAATGCATAGGCCCAAAATTGTCTGTTTTTTCCTTTAAATGAATATGGATGCACCATTTTAAAGGCGTCAAACAGACGTTGTATGGACAAACAATGATGCCATTTAACATATGGTACCGTTTAAAGCGACCTCGTCCATTCCGTTCCCCTGGGTAGTAATTGTTAGAAGTTCATTAAATGACTCGCACCCAAATCCAGGAAGCTGGGGTTAGTGCGCCTGTCTCTGTTCTGGTTACCAATTGGATTGTTTGTATTCCTCAGTTCAGTTCTTGTATTCTGACCTGAGTCACTTCCGGTTCCAGTGCCAACCGTCGGGGAGTCCGTGTGTGAAGGGCGGACCTCAATCCACTTGCGTCAACAGAGCGGATTCCTCTCCAGCGCAGTGCTCTCCGGACTTCCGCACTGCGACGGGGCGAGAATCCCATGGAAAATCAAAGTGAAACCCGGACAATACATCAGGGTGACCCTCTACGACTTCTACGTGACCAAGCGGAAGGCGACCTCTTACCCCTACAGTTACCCTCGATGTCAGATATACGCGTGGATAAAAGAGAAACTGGGGAGCGGCACGCGGAACGTGACTGTGTGCGGGGGAGTGCCCCGGAGAAAGAACGTCTACACATCGGCGACGAACAAAATCGAGCTGGTTATTGCGCCCAATAACGACCACGACGCACCAAGGTTTCTCCTCCAATACGAAGGTGAGAATTTTACACCTGCATTCTTGAATACAAACATACTTATATGTATTATGCATGCACGTGCGTGTGCGTGCGTGCGTGCGTGCGCGCGTGTGTGTTTACAAGGATGTGTGTATGTTTGCACGGTTGTGTGTTTCTATGCACGTATGTGTGTATGCACGCATCCATGATACGTACACGCATATATATAGATATTTAACAAGATTTAACAAGATTGCCACACAGAGAATTAACTCTAGGTGTCAGGTGGACAAGGAAACCCTTTGGCTTTACGAGAGTCCGACCCTTTTATTTATGTGTATCCCGCCCTTCTGAGGTATGTGTCGATTTTATTTTTAAACATATTCACGCTACTTGCACCCACACAATCAGCAGATAATATGTTCCATTCATTTACAGTCCTTTGTGAAAATTAGAACTATCTTATATATAATCTACACTGCTCCTTTGCTAATGTAACTTCATGTCCTCTAGTCCTTCTATCTTTTTTAACTGAGAAAAAACTATTTCTATCAATATTTCCATAGCCATTCATTATTGTAAACACTTCTATCTGATCTCCTCTCAATCTCCTGGTCTCTAGTGTTGTTAAGCCGCATTTTTAGGCGTATTTCGTAACTAAGAAAGTTTTGGTATCATTTTAGTTGCTCACCTCTGTACTCTTTCTAGCATATCTATGTCCTTCCTGCGATATGGCCTTCAACCGTCACTGGTCTATAGTTCTCTGACTTGTTTCTCGAACCTTTTTTAAATAACGGTATAATGCTTGCCTCTTTCCATTCTAAAGGAACCACTCCCTCTTCTAATGACAAATTGAAAACTGTTGCAAGCGGTACGCTAATTTGTTCTACAATTTCCAATAGTAGTTTGGGCGGAATCCCATCCACTCCAGGTGATTTATTATCATTCATAGCCCTTATTTTCTTACCGACCATTTCCGGGGTTACAATTAATTGTCCTAAATAGTCTTAATCTGCCCCCTTGAACTTAGCCTCAGGTACTGGCAGTGAACTAATATCTTCTCTGGTAAACACTGAACTAAACTACTCATTCAGGTCTTCTGCCATTAAGAATCCCTCTGATATTATATTTCCAGCACTATCTTCTAGAGGACCGACCGTATCTTGAACTTTCTATTTGCTTCGAACATACGCATAAAAACTCTTGTTGTCGTGTTTTATATTACTAGCTAATTGTTGTTCATAGCTTCTCTTTGAATTTCTAATTTCAGCTGTAGCTTGGTTAAGTGCTTCTTTATAACTGTTATAGTCTTCATCATTTCCAGTACATCTATATGATTTCCACATCATTTGTTTATACTTAATTTTTCTTATAGCTTCTTTCGATAAGTGTTTCTTTTTGGACCGTAACCCTTGTTTTTTTAAGGGTATAAATTTATCAACTATGCACTTAATTTCATTCTTTAATAAATTCCAGCATTCTGTTGATGTCTTATTTTTCAGTGTGTTATTCCAGTCTATCTTTGCTAAATATTACCTCATGCCCTTATACCTTCCTTTGTGGAAATTTCTTCTATACTGCTTTTCACTATTCCTTTCTGATTTTACTTTGATGGTAAAATGTATCTGGTTGTGATCACTACTCCCCAGTGGCTCACATATCTTGACATTGTCAACTAATTCATTCTGTGAGGACAAAACTATGTCTAGCACATTCTCACCCCTGGTTGGTTCTAGCACATGTTGAGTAAGGAAAGTATCTTGAACTAAAACTAAAAACTTGTGGTCCTCACTCCCCATACTCTGTAGATATTTCCATTGTATATGCCTGTGGTTAAAATCCCCCATAATAATACAGTCCCCTTTGCTTACTTCCCTTATAGCGTTTTGTATTTTTTCATTCTCTTCTGTGCTTGTATTTGGACTTCGATAAACTAACCCAACTGTTAACGTTGAGTTTCCTGTAACTATGTTACACCAAACAGCTTCTTCGCAATCTGCTTCTCTTTCTAATTTTATTTCATAAGCCTGGATAGATTCTTTAATATATAAAATAACTCCACCTCCCTTTCTTCCTAATCTATCTTTCCTAAACATTACATATCCTGTCAGTCCCAATTCGGCATCTGATATATCGGTGGTGGTCCAGGATTCGGTTATACCTATTATGTGAGGGTCAATATCTTATACCATAATGTTTAGTTCATTTCTTTTGTTTACTATACTCCTTGCGTATATATATATATATATTATATATATATAATGGGAACTTATGGTACAATTCATAACAATTAGATGATCCGAAAAGGTAACAGATCAATCGTCCCGAGCTGTTACTGTTTTGTTTGCCCGTTGCAGGATCCTGGCCTTTTCACGGGTTTGCACACGGGTATATATATATATAATATATATATATATATAATATATATATATATATATATATACATATATAATATATATATATATACCCGTGTGCAAACCCGTGAAAAGGCCAGGATCTTGCAACGGGCAAACAAAACAGTAACAGCTCGGGACGATTGATCTGTTACCTTTTCGGATCATCTAATTGTTATGAATTGTACCATAAGTTCCCATTAAGCCTACGCCACCCACGTGCACGCTACTTGGTCATTCGCCTCCATTAGCGCCAAATTCCTGTTTACGATAGATGCGTGATCGAAGCGCCATTATAGTGAACGTGTAATTAACGATTTTTAATCCGACGACAAACCCGGTTGATTTATAGTGATGCTCATTTGTTTTAATTGGAACATAGTAATTGGGATTTCTTTTTTCCGTATAACGTAAAAGGATATAGCACGTCGAGTAACCGAAACCATTCTTCACTAATTGAACCGTAACTATACAACAGGTCTAAATAATTTAATATTTATATTTACTATGCCTTGCAACATGATAACCAGATGTCAAATAGCATCGCACTATAAAATCTCACTTAGGCATTAACTATTATACGAAATAGTTCGAACATAAAGCCTGTATTATTCAGCAATTGGCAACGACATAGCGTAGTTTAACAAATTAAGTAACGCGCACTCTCGCGAAATAGACGACGTTTATTAAATAACAAAACCATGATAGTCATTATGTAAACTCTTTATGTCCAAAATATATTCCCTGATCATCCTCATGTTATCCGACCCTCTTGGCATTTGTCTCATGGGAGTGTTTGACCTGACAAGAACGTCCCGTGATTTGGAATACCTGTTCGATTCACCGGGTGCCGTGCGGAACAGCCTAGTTGAACAACTAAATGGTGCATCCTGATTTAGTGCACACCCACTATACATGATGCAGGAGGTATAGCACAGGTCGACTAACGTTGCTCTCCGGTGAGTGATCATAAAACGATCGCCTACGCTATTGGCTCACCGAGAACATCCTTGATGCTCTCTCGGGACGGTGAATCTGGCCGGTTCCTCTGCCGGAGAGAAGGCACGCAATCGCCTCGTAGAAACAAAGGCGTAGGTGAGTTGTTGGCCGACTCTTCACGACCTTGGAGTCTCCGTAGACATGGCATCACGACCTGGTAGTCTGACCGACATATTTTTTTGATATTGTGTTCTCTGGCGCGAGAGCCCCAAACCCGTTGCAAATACGGCGTGCCTTCCTGTGTATTCAAGATGATCTTTTTTTTCCCATAGCTACGGGTTATAATTCGTATTCTCGTTAAATAACAGTTCACACAGGTCGTGTCCCTGTTCAATAGTGCTGTATGGTCTTTGGTGCCTTCAATGATCCTGTTCAGATACCGAAAAATATATAGCCCACATCTGGTGGCTCGCATTTTCCTGTTTGCCCATTATGATGTATCGAGGTATATGTTAAACAAGATTTTCACCAAACGCGACGAGGTCTATAATCAGTAGATGTGTTTTTCCATTGTATGTACCACCGTTATCCCAAATGCAGGCGACCATATATAATATGCCGTTGTTGATGGACGCTTTTACAATGGCAATGTCGTTGTCACTCGCAAAATGCCGGTGATTTCAGCCACTTCCTTAACTATTTCTACTACTACACCAACCCTACTTAAGGGATGATCCATGTAAGAGATTTATTCTGATGGGTTCGCCAGCTTACGCTGATCGTCTGATCTGGATTACTGCTGCACTGGCGATAATAAAGTGAGCACGTCTACACATGGACACTTCTATGCAATTTAGTAATGTATTCAAATAACATCTTCTGTCTAGACAATCCAAATGAAGCCACCAGTTTACGGAAGAATTAGCACACGTAATGATCGCGACACCGACGTTGAGATTCAATCCTAGCATCCGGGAGTAAGTCTTAGACGGCAGCAAACTTGCATTCACGTGAAGGTCATACCGCTATGCGGGCGTGAAAACCAGTCGGTCGGTTAGAGTTCGAACCGTGCATAGAAGGCTTGGGCAAATGACTTCATCGGTGCGAGTAATAAGGTTACATTTATAAACTTAAAGAAAGCCTCACTGATCTACTTGTTTGATTACTCTCCTGTTTGCTAAAGTTCACGACCAAAACGAAATGTCAGAGTCACAGACAATACACAGCGCTTCCCAATGTACGAAAGACACGCTTAAAATAAGCGACGTAATCACACATTCGCTTTAGCATTTGACAGGTTTAGTGGATGGATTGTCAACAACTCATATTAGAAAAGAAGAAGAAAGAAGAAGAAGAAGAAAAAAAGTTTATTTGTTTCACTCCAAATACATAATTAAGCTCTGTTACATCGGTTTTGATTGGACAAATAGGCATATTCTCATATGTATATATACATATATATATATATATATATATATATATATATATATATATATATATATATATATATATATATATATGACATGTACATACATATAAACCATAAACGTCTAACACACAGAACATGCATACGTAGATCCGCCTATGAATTACGCTTTAAAACACAACGTCTGAAGTATTTTAAACACATTTGCTGTCAATCAAACACGCACATATCATTGTGCTGAAACAGTTAGAGGTAAACTGTAGACGGACAAGAGGAAGCCATCGACTGAGATAGGAGACTTGTTTAAATAGAGATTTGGCTGGATTGGGAGAGAGAAAACGAGAGCGAGTGAGAGGAGACTGGAGGTGTCGACAACAACGCAGTAACATTGACGGGGAAACAAAACAGGGGAATCAAAAATGATATTGAAACCTCAAAGCAGACGACATGGAGAAAGAGGAAAACAATTGACCACGTGACCAAACACATGTCAGCCAAAGAGGGCATAACATGGTGAGCATACGGATAGGACTTGCCCTTGCGGAGGCAAGAAGAAAGATACAACGATCCCCCGAGGCCATTGGCAGCGACCTGATTCGGGAGAAGCTAGGTCAGGACCGATCAACGTAGCACAGCAAGACAAGCACGGCTGCTACTTCCTTTGAGCTCATCGTTGTTGAGGTTGACAGGAAACGCGACAAGACGAAGACCTGTGTCGCCAACACCTCCACCCAGAACCAATTACTTACACAGTCTTGTTCTGTCGATGGTTTGTGCATTCTTGGCGCGGATTCAATTCATCAGCCATTCACAGACGCGTCGAACCCGAGAACAAATCTGGATGATGATGAATAAATTATGTTCATCTTTGCTTTGCAAAGGACGAAAATCAAAGGAATACTGACGTAAAGTGTACAAGAGCCATCATGTCGCGATCAGACAAGTCGGCCACCACGAGATGTAACATAAACCCAATTAGCATCCTCGCTCATCAAGTTGTTTATGCAACATTTAAATGCAATCAAATCAAATCGTTCAAGTTGTTGACAACGGGTGGCATTGACAACACGCCAAAAATCGATGTAAGCGGTTTGTGCGATAAATGATAACATCGTCGCGTCGGCGTAGGACAATATCAGAAATCTGTGAAAGAAGCGGTCTGGTGGAGCATTCCGTTGTTCTTCAGGAAATTTCGATATATCATTTGCTTCGGTCCGTTTTTCGAAACCTTCTCGTGTGTGTGCGTGCGTGCGTGCGTGCGTGCGTGCGTGTGTATGTGCGTGTGTGTGCTTGCATGTGTGTGTGCGTGCTTTCATGCGTGACTGCGTGTGTGTGAGAGAGGGCTTGTTTGTTTGTTTGTTAGTTTATTAGTTTGTTTGTTTGTGCGTGTATGCGTGCATGCGTGTCTATCTATATACATATAACTGGGTTTTTTTACTCTAAGGACCGTTTTACTAAGATATCGAGTTCACAAGGACAATGCATCATTATACAAAATCAGTTTTTAAATCTAAAGATAATTTTACAAATGCAGAATACCACCACCGAACACGCACACAATATCCCTGACACATCGGCGAACGTGTCCCTGTGGCATGTCCAGGTGTTGACAATTTTCCAGTATACAGCATCGTTGTTAAGGAACAAAATCATATGTTTTAAAGAGGAATACTTGGCTTATTAGCGCTTAAGAAGTTAATGAACCGGTTCGCAGGTTGCTTCTGTGACTGATGTGAAAAGTGACATTTGATGGGATGAGTCTTCTCGCGTTACATAATTCTTTTCTACGACTAATCTGGACACACGGGATGACATTTAACGTGATTC
>CAXEFP010000042.1:2500-5000 GCA_963995525.1 Escarpia spicata
GACTCCAAAACATAAACGGGAACACTGGAGGGCATCCACATTCGCACCGACCGGAGCATTACCGAATCCCGTTGCAATCAATGCACGTTTACTCTACAATCGACATTCGGGACTTAGCCGATTTTCGGTACGACTTTTCGAGGAACAGCTACAAAATACGCGAAAAATCTCGCTTCGACACACCGGAACGAGCCTACGGGGTCGGGCGCGCCTCTCCGGGGCGAACCCGACGCAGAAGACCGCGTCTCGATAGCACGAACGGTCGTGATTCTATAGGAAAATTACGAATAAGCGCGGGTAAGCGGCGGGAGTAAATTTTGCAAAATTTCAGATTCGGAGATACTGCGAATATCGGCATGCGGTTTGAAGCGTACGCTTCCTCTCGCCGGCGCGAACAAGACGCAGAAGACCGCGTCTCGATAGCTCGAAGGGTCGTGATGCTGTAAGCAAATCATCGAGGCCGATCCCCCGTAGACGAACTGACTTAACTCAGAAGAATTTCAAGCATTTCTTACAAAATCTCTCACGCAATCGGTTTCGCTGCGAATATCGGGATGCGGTTTGAAGAGTACGCTTCCTCTCGGCAGAGCGAACACGACGCTGAAGACCGCGTCTCGATAGCACGAACGGTCGTGATGCTGTAAGCAAATCATACATTCATGCGCTTCACTAATTAGACGACGAGGCATTTGGCGACCTGTCGAGAGTCATAGTTACTCCCTGATTTTACCTGCAAATTACAGATTCGGAGATACCAAATCTCTCACGCAATCGGTTTCGCTGCGAATATCGGCATGCGGTTTGAAGAGTATGCTTCCTCTCGGCGGCGCGAACAAGACGCAGAAGACCGCGTCTCGATAGCACGAACGGTCGTGATTCTATAGGAAAATTACGAATAAGCGCGGGTAAGCGGCGGGAGTAAATTTTGCAAAATTTCAGATTCGGAGATACTGCGAATATCGGCATGCGGTTTGAAGCGTACGCTTCCTCTCGCCGGCGCGAACAAGACGCAGAAGACCGCGTCTCGATAGCTCGAAGGGTCGTGATGCTGTAAGCAAATCATCGAGGCCGATCCCCCGTAGACGAACTGACTTAACTCAGAAGAATTTCAAGCATTTCTTACAAAATCTCTCACGCAATCGGTTTCGCTGCGAATATCGGGATGCGGTTTGAAGAGTACGCTTCCTCTCGGCAGAGCGAACACGACGCTGAAGACCGCGTCTCGATAGCACGAACGGTCGTGATGCTGTAAGCAAATCATACATTCATGAGCTTCACTAATTAGACGACGAGGCATTTGGCGACCTGTAGAGAGTCATAGTTACTCCCTGATTTTACCTGCAAATTACAGATTCGGAGATACCAAATCTCTCACGCAATCGGTTTCGCTGCGAATATCGGCATGCGGTTTGAAGAGTATGCTTCCTCTCGGCGGCGCGAACAAGACGCAGAAGACCGCGTCTCGATAGCACGAACGGTCGTGATTCTATAGGAAAATTACGAATAAGCGCGGGTAAGCGGCGGGAGTAAATTTTGCAAAATTTCAGATTCGGAGATACTGCGAATATCGGCATGCGGTTTGAAGCGTACGCTTCCTCTCGCCGGCGCGAACAAGACGCAGAAGACCGCGTCTCGATAGCTCGAAGGGTCGTGATGCTGTAAGCAAATCATCGAGGCCGATCCCCCGTAGACGAACTGACTTAACTCAGAAGAATTTCAAGCATTTCTTACAAAATCTCTCACGCAATCGGTTTCGCTGCGAATATCGGGATGCGGTTTGAAGAGTACGCTTCCTCTCGGCAGAGCGAACACGACGCTGAAGACCGCGTCTCGATAGCACGAACGGTCGTGATGCTGTAAGCAAATCATACATTCATGCGCTTCACTAATTAGACGACGAGGCATTTGGCGACCTGTCGAGAGTCATAGTTACTCCCTGATTTTACCTGCAAATTACAGATTCGGAGATACCAAATCTCTCACGCAATCGGTTTCGCTGCGAATATCGGCATGCGGTTTGAAGAGTATGCTTCCTCTCGGCGGCGCGAACAAGACGCAGAAGACCGCGTCTCGATAGCACGAACGGTCGTGATTCTATAGGAAAATTACGAATAAGCGCGGGTAAGCGGCGGGAGTAAATTTTGCAAAATTTCAGATTCGGAGATACTGCGAATATCGGCGTGCGGTTTGAAGCGTACGCTTCCTCTCGCCGGCGCGAACAAGACGCAGAAGACCGCGTCTCGATAGCTCGAAGGGTCGTGATGCTGTAAGCAAATCATCGAGGCCGATCCCCCGTAGACGAACTGACTTAACTCAGAAGAATTTCAAGCATTTCTTACAAAATCTCTCACGCAATCGGTTTCGCTGCGAATATCGGGATGCGGTTTGAAGAGTACGCTTCCTCTCGGCAGAGCGAACACGACGCTGAAGACCGCGTCTCGATAGCACGAACGGTCGTGATGCTGTAAGCAAATCATACATTCATGAGCTTCACTAATTA
>CAXEFP010000042.1:15000-22500 GCA_963995525.1 Escarpia spicata
GAACAAGACGCAGAAGACCGCGTCTCGATAGCACGAACGGTCGTGATTCTATAGGAAAATTACGAATAAGCGCGGGTAAGCGGCCGGGAGTAAATTTTGCAAAATTTCAGATTCGGAGATACTGCGAATATCGGCATGCGGTTTGAAGCGTACGCTTTCCTCTCGCCGGCGCGAACAAGACGCAGAAGACCGCGTCTCGATAGCTCGAAGGGTCGTGATGCTGTAAGCAAATCATCGAGGCCGATCCCCCGTAGACGAACTGACTTAACTCAGAAGAATTTCAAGCATTTCTTACAAAATCTCTCACGCAATCGGTTTCGCTGCGAATATCGGGATGCGGTTTGAAGAGTACGCTTCCTCTCGGCAGAGCGAACACGACGCTGAAGACCGCGTCTCGATAGCACGAACGGTCGTGATGCTGTAAGCAAATCATACATTCATGCGCTTCACTAATTAGACGACGAGGCATTTGGCGACCTGTCGAGAGTCATAGTTACTCCCATTACAGATTCGGAGATACCAAATCTCTCACGCAATCGGTTTCGCTGCGAATATCGGCATGCGGTTTGAAGAGTATGCTTCCTCTCGGCGGCGCGAACAAGACGCAGAAGACCGCGTCTCGATAGCACGAACGGTCGTGATTCTATAGGAAAATTACGAATAAGCGCGGGTAAGCGGCGGGAGTAAATTTTGCAAAATTTCAGATTCGGAGATACTGCGAATATCGGCGTGCGGTTTGAAGCGTACGCTTCCTCTCGCCGGCGCGAACAAGACGCAGAAGACCGCGTCTCGATAGCTCGAAGGGTCGTGATGCTGTAAGCAAATCATCGAGGCCGATCCCCCGTAGACGAACTGACTTAACTCAGAAGAATTTCAAGCATTTCTTACAAAATCTCTCACGCAATCGGTTTCGCTGCGAATATCGGGATGCGGTTTGAAGAGTACGCTTCCTCTCGGCAGAGCGAACACGACGCTGAAGACCGCGTCTCGATAGCACGAACGGTCGTGATGCTGTAAGCAAATCATACATTCATGAGCTTCACTAATTAGACGACGAGGCATTTGGCGACCTGTAGAGAGTCATAGTTACTCCCTGATTTTACCTGCAAATTACAGATTCGGAGATACCAAATCTCTCACGCAATCGGTTTCGCTGCGAATATCGGCATGCGGTTTGAAGAGTATGCTTCCTCTCGGCGGCGCGAACAAGACGCAGAAGACCGCGTCTCGATAGCACGAACGGTCGTGATTCTATAGGAAAATTACGAATAAGCGCGGGTAAGCGGCGGGAGTAAATTTTGCAAAATTTCAGATTCGGAGATACTGCGAATATCGGCATGCGGTTTGAAGCGTACGCTTCCTCTCGCCGGCGCGAACAAGACGCAGAAGACCGCGTCTCGATAGCTCGAAGGGTCGTGATGCTGTAAGCAAATCATCGAGGCCGATCCCCCGTAGACGAACTGACTTAACTCAGAAGAATTTCAAGCATTTCTTACAAAATCTCTCACGCAATCGGTTTCGCTGCGAATATCGGGATGCGGTTTGAAGAGTACGCTTCCTCTCGGCAGAGCGAACACGACGCTGAAGACCGCGTCTCGATAGCACGAACGGTCGTGATTCTATAGCAAAATTACGAATAAGCGCGGGTAAGCGGCGGGAGTAAATTTTGCAAAATTTCAGATTCGGAGATACTGCGAATATCGGCATGCGGTTTGAAGCGTACGCTTCCTCTCGCCGGCGCGAACAAGACGCAGAAGACCGCGTCTCGATAGCTCGAACGGTCGTGATGCTGTAAGCAAACTACACATGGCGATCCCCCGTAGATTAACTCAATTTACTTAGTCGAATTTCAAGCATTTCTTACAAAATCTCTCATAGAATCGGTGTTATATACATCTCATACATGTATTTATATTATTTAGTGGCGAAACATGTTGCTTACTTAAAAATAAACATATGTTTGTGAAATTATACCATTTCTCCCACAAAGTCTATAGAGATCAGTATAAGGTCGACTACCTCTTAAATCGTTCACACAGTCAGCTTATTTCAAAAGTTAAAAACGTTCTAAGAAACGTTCTAATGCACTGTCATAATAAAGTAAGTATAATTGTTTGTACATTATGTATATCCTTCAGAATGGCATAGGTTTTATTTTGTTCAGACAATTGTATCAAAAAATGAAAACCTAGGGTTAAGTCCAACTTGAAAGGGTGTTATCTACCGTGTAGTTTTCGTTGACTGACGGATACCTTTCCGCAAATTGTGCAGCATTTTGCAAAATTTCAGATACGGAGATACTGCGAATATCGGCATGCGGTTTGAAGCGTACGCTTCCTCTCGCCGGCGCGAACAAGACGCAGAAGACCGCGTCTCGATAGCTCGAAGGGTCGTGATGCTGTAAGCAAATCATCGAGGCCGATCCCCCGTAGACGAACTGACTTAACTCAGAAGAATTTCAAGCATTTCTTACAAAATCTCTCACGCAATCGGTTTCGCTGCGAATATCGGGATGCGGTTTGAAGAGTACGCTTCCTCTCGGCAGAGCGAACACGACGCTGAAGACCGCGTCTCGATAGCACGAACGGTCGTGATGCTGTAAGCAAATCATACATTCATGCGCTTCACTAATTAGACGACGAGGCATTTGGCGACCTGTCGAGAGTCATAGTTACTCCCTGATTTTACCTGCAAATTACAGATTCGGAGATACCAAATCTCTCACGCAATCGGTTTCGCTGCGAATATCGGCATGCGGTTTGAAGAGTATGCTTCCTCTCGGCGGCGCGAACAAGACGCAGAAGACCGCGTCTCGATAGCACGAACGGTCGTGATTCTATAGGAAAATTACGAATAAGCGCGGGTAAGCGGCGGGAGTAAATTTTGCAAAATTTCAGATTCGGAGATACTGCGAATATCGGCATGCGGTTTGAAGCGTACGCTTCCTCTCGCCGGCGCGAACAAGACGCAGAAGACCGCGTCTCGATAGCTCGAAGGGTCGTGATGCTGTAAGCAAATCATCGAGGCCGATCCCCCGTAGACGAACTGACTTAACTCAGAAGAATTTCAAGCATTTCTTACAAAATCTCTCACGCAATCGGTTTCGCTGCGAATATCGGGATGCGGTTTGAAGAGTACGCTTCCTCTCGGCAGAGCGAACACGACGCTGAAGACCGCGTCTCGATAGCACGAACGGTCGTGATGCTGTAAGCAAATCATACATTCATGAGCTTCACTAATTAGACGACGAGGCATTTGGCGACCTGTAGAGAGTCATAGTTACTCCCTGATTTTACCTGCAAATTACAGATTCGGAGATACCAAATCTCTCACGCAATCGGTTTCGCTGCGAATATCGGCATGCGGTTTGAAGAGTATGCTTCCTCTCGGCGGCGCGAACAAGACGCAGAAGACCGCGTCTCGATAGCACGAACGGTCGTGATTCTATAGGAAAATTACGAATAAGCGCGGGTAAGCGGCGGGAGTAAATTTTGCAAAATTTCAGATTCGGAGATACTGCGAATATCGGCATGCGGTTTGAAGCGTACGCTTCCTCTCGCCGGCGCGAACAAGACGCAGAAGACCGCGTCTCGATAGCTCGAAGGGTCGTGATGCTGTAAGCAAATCATCGAGGCCGATCCCCCGTAGACGAACTGACTTAACTCAGAAGAATTTCAAGCATTTCTTACAAAATCTCTCACGCAATCGGTTTCGCTGCGAATATCGGGATGCGGTTTGAAGAGTACGCTTCCTCTCGGCAGAGCGAACACGACGCTGAAGACCGCGTCTCGATAGCACGAACGGTCGTGATGCTGTAAGCAAATCATACATTCATGCGCTTCACTAATTAGACGACGAGGCATTTGGCGACCTGTCGAGAGTCATAGTTACTCCCTGATTTTACCTGCAAATTACAGATTCGGAGATACCAAATCTCTCACGCAATCGGTTTCGCTGCGAATATCGGCATGCGGTTTGAAGAGTATGCTTCCTCTCGGCGGCGCGAACAAGACGCAGAAGACCGCGTCTCGATAGCACGAACGGTCGTGATTCTATAGGAAAATTACGAATAAGCGCGGGTAAGCGGCGGGAGTAAATTTTGCAAAATTTCAGATTCGGAGATACTGCGAATATCGGCGTGCGGTTTGAAGCGTACGCTTCCTCTCGCCGGCGCGAACAAGACGCAGAAGACCGCGTCTCGATAGCTCGAAGGGTCGTGATGCTGTAAGCAAATCATCGAGGCCGATCCCCCGTAGACGAACTGACTTAACTCAGAAGAATTTCAAGCATTTCTTACAAAATCTCTCACGCAATCGGTTTCGCTGCGAATATCGGGATGCGGTTTGAAGAGTACGCTTCCTCTCGGCAGAGCGAACACGACGCTGAAGACCGCGTCTCGATAGCACGAACGGTCGTGATGCTGTAAGCAAATCATACATTCATGAGCTTCACTAATTAGACGACGAGGCATTTGGCGACCTGTAGAGAGTCATAGTTACTCCCTGATTTTACCTGCAAATTACAGATTCGGAGATACCAAATCTCTCACGCAATCGGTTTCGCTGCGAATATCGGCATGCGGTTTGAAGAGTATGCTTCCTCTCGGCGGCGCGAACAAGACGCAGAAGACCGCGTCTCGATAGCACGAACGGTCGTGATTCTATAGGAAAATTACGAATAAGCGCGGGTAAGCGGCGGGAGTAAATTTTGCAAAATTTCAGATTCGGAGATACTGCGAATATCGGCATGCGGTTTGAAGCGTACGCTTCCTCTCGCCGGCGCGAACAAGACGCAGAAGACCGCGTCTCGATAGCTCGAAGGGTCGTGATGCTGTAAGCAAATCATCGAGGCCGATCCCCCGTAGACGAACTGACTTAACTCAGAAGAATTTCAAGCATTTCTTACAAAATCTTTCACGCAATCGGTTTCGCTGCGAATATCGGGATGCCGTCTGCAGCGTACGCTTGCTCTCGGCAGAGCGAACACGACGCTGAAGACCGCGTCTATGGGGGATTGGCCCGAATTTTTTGAAAAAAATATAAAGAAAAGTCAGTCTACGGAGGATTGGCCAGAATTTTTTGAAAAAAATATAAAGAGAATTATGTTAGTCTACGGAATATCGGCATGCGGTTTGAAGCGTACGCTTCCTCTCGCCGGCGCCAACAAGACGTAGAAGACCGCGTCTCGATAGCTCGAAGGGTCGTGATGCTGTAAGCAAATCATCGAGGCCGATCCCCCGTAGACGAACTGACTTAACTCAGAAGAATTTCAAGCATTTCTTACAAAATCTTTCACGCAATCGGTTTCGCTGCGAATATCGGGATGCCGTCTGCAGCGTACGCTTGCTCTCGGCAGAGCGAACACGACGCTGAAGACCGCGTCTATGGGGGATTGGCCCGAATTTTTTGAAAAAAATATAAAGAAAAGTCAGTCTACGGAGGATTGGCCAGAATTTTTTGAAAAAAATATAAAGAGAATTATGTTAGTCTACGGAATATCGGCATGCGGTTTGAAGCGTACGCTTCCTCTCGCCGGCGCCAACAAGACGTAGAAGACCGCGTCTCGATAGCTCGAAGGGTCGTGATGCTGTAAGCAAATCATCGAGGCCGATCCCCCGTAGACGAACTGACTTAACTCAGAAGAATTTCAAGCATTTCTTACCAAATCTCTCACGCAATCGGTTTCGCTGCGAATATCGGCATGCGGTTTGAAGAGTATGCTTCCTCTCGGCGGCGCGAACAAGACGCAGAAGACCGCGTCTCGATAGCACGAACGGTCGTGATTCTATAGGAAAATTACGAATAAGCGCGGGTAAGCGGCGGGAGTAAATTTTGCAAAATTTCAGATTCGGAGATACTGCGAATATCGGCGTGCGGTTTGAAGCGTACGCTTCCTCTCGCCGGCGCGAACAAGACGCAGAAGACCGCGTCTCGATAGCTCGAAGGGTCGTGATGCTGTAAGCAAATCATCGAGGCCGATCCCCCGTAGACGAACTGACTTAACTCAGAAGAATTTCAAGCATTTCTTACAAAATCTCTCACGCAATCGGTTTCGCTGCGAATATCGGGATGCGGTTTGAAGAGTACGCTTCCTCTCGGCAGAGCGAACACGACGCTGAAGACCGCGTCTCGATAGCACGAACGGTCGTGATGCTGTAAGCAAATCATACATTCATGAGCTTCACTAATTAGACGACGAGGCATTTGGCGACCTGTAGAGAGTCATAGTTACTCCCTGATTTTACCTGCAAATTACAGATTCGGAGATACCAAATCTCTCACGCAATCGGTTTCGCTGCGAATATCGGCATGCGGTTTGAAGAGTATGCTTCCTCTCGGCGGCGCGAACAAGACGCAGAAGACCGCGTCTCGATAGCACGAACGGTCGTGATTCTATAGGAAAATTACGAATAAGCGCGGGTAAGCGGCGGGAGTAAATTTTGCAAAATTTCAGATTCGGAGATACTGCGAATATCGGCATGCGGTTTGAAGCGTACGCTTCCTCTCGCCGGCGCGAACAAGACGCAGAAGACCGCGTCTCGATAGCTCGAAGGGTCGTGATGCTGTAAGCAAATCATCGAGGCCGATCCCCCGTAGACGAACTGACTTAACTCAGAAGAATTTCAAGCATTTCTTACAAAATCTCTCACGCAATCGGTTTCGCTGCGAATATCGGGATGCGGTTTGAAGAGTACGCTTCCTCTCGGCAGAGCGAACACGACGCTGAAGACCGCGTCTATGGGGGATTGGCCCGAATTTTTTGAAAAAAATATAAAGAAAAGTCAGTCTACGGAGGATTGGCCAGAATTTTTTGAAAAAAATATAAAGAGAATTATGTTAGTCTACGGAATATCGGCATGCGGTTTGAAGCGTACGCTTCCTCTCGCCGGCGCCAACAAGACGTAGAAGACCGCGTCTCGATAGCTCGAAGGGTCGTGATGCTGTAAGCAAATCATCGAGGCCGATCCCCCGTAGACGAACTGACTTAACTCAGAAGAATTTCAAGCATTTCTTACAAAATCTTTCACGCAATCGGTTTCGCTGCGAATATCGGGATGCCGTCTGCAGCGTACGCTTGCTCTCGGCAGAGCGAACACGACGCTGAAGACCGCGTCTATGGGGGATTGGCCCGAATTTTTTGAAAAAAATATAAAGAAAAGTCAGTCTACGGAGGATTGGCCAGAATTTTTTGAAAAAAATATAAAGAGAATTATGTTAGTCTACGGAATATCGGCATGCGGTTTGAAGCGTACGCTTCCTCTCGCCGGCGCCAACAAGACGTAGAAGACCGCGTCTCGATAGCTCGAAGGGTCGTGATGCTGTAAGCAAATCATCGAGGCCGATCCCCCGTAGACGAACTGACTTAACTCAGAAGAATTTCAAGCATTTCTTACAAAATCTTTCACGCAATCGGTTTCGCTGCGAATATCGGGATGCCGTCTGCAGCGTACGCTTGCTCTCGGCAGAGCGAACACGACGCTGAAGACCGCGTCTACGGAGG
>CAXEFP010000042.1:25000-27500 GCA_963995525.1 Escarpia spicata
CAGCTCTCGTGAGAACGTCCGGGAATGGGTTACCAGCTGTTTAATCACCACATCCCCGGACTTGGCCAGACGCTCTAGCCTGGCATACTTCATTGTGGGTATGGTTAGACGGAGGGAGGGAATTCCCAACCCACCGTCCTTCACATCTGCGTGGATATAAGCGTTTGTAGAGTCGTGGGGAAGCCTCAGCCAGGCCCTCAGACCTCTTCGGACCAGCTTATCCAGCCGTCTTAGTACATTCCCCCTTGTTCTGGATAAAACCAGTCTATGATATAGTTTAGTCATAAGATGTTTACACAGGATGTAAATTCGCTGCTGAGGTTTCAGCGGTGCTTTTGTAAGCTGGTTTAACCCTCTAGTTAGTATCTCCTCTGGGGTAGAGTCCCTCTCTCTAGCGCTGATCGCTATCCCCAGGTATTTGTAACCATGGGAGATCGGCACCGCGGGCAACATTCCCCCCGAGAGAGACAGGTACGGCGTTGGGTCACATACCCATTTCTTTGTCTTTCCATTAACCGCTATCCTTAGCGTCCTGGACTTGTCCACGTTTAGAGCCAAACCGCAGCGTCCCAACGCTCGCTCAAATTGTTGGCAAAGATGCTGACTGCCAACCGGACTCTGGGCAATTACTACGACATCGTCAGCAAAAGCCAGGTGATTGAGGCGAGGGCCACCCTCACCAATCACAACGCCCATCTCCGGGTCAAGAGACTCCAGCGCCCAGTCGATGACGCAGTTGAACAGCAACGGTGAAAGAGGATCTCCCTGTTTCACTCCCCTGCTCTGGCGCAGGGGGTTGCTGAACTGGCCATCTACGTACAAGGACGTCGAGGCCTCTGAATAGAGGCTGCGAAGGTAATTGATGAAGGGCCCAGGCACCCCCATTCTCTTCGCCGCCAAAAAGAGCGAGGCGTGGGACACCGAGTCGAACGCCTTGGACACGTCCAGGAACGCCAAGGACAGCGGCCTTAGCGCGTCGCACCTGTCCCTCAAGAGGCATCTTAATAGGAACACATTGTCCGCGATGCCATCTCCCTTGATGAAAGCTCTTTGACGAGACTGAAACTCCAGGAGACCGGACAGTCTCCCCGCCAGGAGCCGATGGAACACTCGTATTACGAACGAGGAGATCGCAATGGGCCTATATTGGCTAGGCCCGGAAGGAACCGGTACTTTGGGGACCAGGACAGTTCGGCTACGGCGGAGTTCAGCCGGCTGGTACCCTGCATACAACCACAGGTTGAAGTGCGCGAGGAGGGCTCTTGGATCGAGTTTTCGTAACTCCCGCCGTGAGATCCTGTCTAAGCCTGCGGACCCGTCTTTGGTCTGACGCAGGGTAGCATAGATCTCCTCCAACCGGATGGGCCGCACAAGATCCCATAACACCCTGCCCTGAGGCTCGACATCTCTGCTGTCTTCGACGGACTCTTCCCCGAACACCCGACTCCAGAAAAACACCTGGTCTTCTAGAGGGATGCTCGGGGTCACCTCATTTTGCCAATCTCCACTCAGGACCTTGCGGGCACATTCACTCCGGTTGGAGTGGTACAATTTCTGCACGCGTGCATATTCTGTCCTCCTCCGCCTTCTCCTTCCCATGGCTATAGCAGGGCCAGCGGCGTCGCCTGCCGCCGCAGCTTCCCTGCGTCTGGCCCTTCGGCGCGGCCCCTTCCTCGAGCCAGAGGTTCGCATCTCTAGCTCGATCCATTTGACGTACTCTCGGTCAATAAGCGACTTCTCCTCCGGGCTCAACTGGTCAGGTCGAAAGTCCAGGAACTCCGTGGAGTCCAGCCCCACCAAGTACCCTTGTGTTAGAATAATTTCGTTGCTTAGGGCACTTTGCCATTCCTCAAATTTGTCATCTTCGGTTAAGATGGTTGCCGTTCTTCCACCATCGTCCCCGGCCATTGGACTCGCGTCCTCGGACCGGCGATTACAAGACGGACTCGGCGAAACTGTAGAGTCTAAAACCCTACTCACATGAGTGTCTTCATCTTGCATGCTGTTGTCATAATCAGGGGGTGTATGTCTAGCACCACCCATCGGTGGAGTGCTGACCTCCACATTTGTCATCGTCTCGGGTGAAGGGGGGGACGGACCCTCATCACTAGTCACACCAGGAAGTTCATTCCTACTTTCTACTTCCGTTGGTTGGCCGGGCGGGCTCACAGCTGGCACGGCAGGGAGACTAGCCAGCAGTTTCTTATATTTGGGTAACCTTCTCATGCCTTTGATAGCCTCCAGAGTTCTCTCTGGGAATTCTTTAGCCAACTCGATGTTGATCTTTCTAGTTCCCACCGCTACCAGCCGATCCTCCGCCTCGGCCACCCTCCTCATCAGATCCTCCGTCCACCTCCCCTTCAGACCATGTCTGTCCTTGGGCTCCGGGGTTTTTAAGGCCCCAGCCCTTCCCCCCACTACGTTTTGGGGAGGGGGTTGTAGAATACCCTCTACAACTAACCCCCTGCGGCTCATCCACGGCTGCTCGTGGTCGATTGGG
>CAXEFP010000042.1:35000-37500 GCA_963995525.1 Escarpia spicata
CACGAACGGTCGTGATGCTGTAAGCAAATCATACATTCATGAGCTTCACTAATTAGACGACGAGGCATTTGGCGACCTGTAGAGAGTCATAGTTACTCCCTGATTTTACCTGCAAATTACAGATTCGGAGATACCAAATCTCTCACGCAATCGGTTTCGCTGCGAATATCGGCATGCGGTTTGAAGAGTATGCTTCCTCTCGGCGGCGCGAACAAGACGCAGAAGACCGCGTCTCGATAGCACGAACGGTCGTGATTCTATAGGAAAATTACGAATAAGCGCGGGTAAGCGGCGGGAGTAAATTTTGCAAAATTTCAGATTCGGAGATACTGCGAATATCGGCATGCGGTTTGAAGCGTACGCTTCCTCTCGCCGGCGCGAACAAGACGCAGAAGACCGCGTCTCGATAGCTCGAAGGGTCGTGATGCTGTAAGCAAATCATCGAGGCCGATCCCCCGTAGACGAACTGACTTAACTCAGAAGAATTTCAAGCATTTCTTACAAAATCTCTCACGCAATCGGTTTCGCTGCGAATATCGGGATGCGGTTTGAAGAGTACGCTTCCTCTCGGCAGAGCGAACACGACGCTGAAGACCGCGTCTCGATAGCACGAACGGTCGTGATGCTGTAAGCAAATCATACATTCATGAGCTTCACTAATTAGACGACGAGGCATTTGGCGACCTGTAGAGAGTCATAGTTACTCCCTGATTTTACCTGCAAATTACAGATTCGGAGATACCAAATCTCTCACACAATCGGTTTCGCTGCGAATATCGGCATGCGGTTTGAAGAGTATGCTTCCTCTCGGCGGCGCGAACAAGACGCAGAAGACCGCGTCTCGATAGCACGAACGGTCGTGATTCTATAGGAAAATTACGAATAAGCGCGGGTAAGCGGCGGGAGTAAATTTTGCAAAATTTCAGATTCGGAGATACTGCGAATATCGGCATGCGGTTTGAAGCGTACGCTTCCTCTCGCCGGCGCGAACAAGACGCAGAAGACCGCGTCTCGATAGCTCGAAGGGTCGTGATGCTGTAAGCAAATCATCGAGGCCGATCCCCCGTAGACGAACTGACTTAACTCAGAAGAATTTCAAGCATTTCTTACAAAATCTCTCACGCAATCGGTTTCGCTGCGAATATCGGGATGCGGTTTGAAGAGTACGCTTCCTCTCGGCAGAGCGAACACGACGCTGAAGACCGCGTCTCGATAGCACGAACGGTCGTGATTCTATAGCAAAATTACGAATAAGCGCGGGTAAGCGGCGGGAGTAAATTTTGCAAAATTTCAGATTCGGAGATACTGCGAATATCGGCATGCGGTTTGAAGCGTACGCTTCCTCTCGCCGGCGCGAACAAGACGCAGAAGACCGCGTCTCGATAGCTCGAACGGTCGTGATGCTGTAAGCAAACTACACATGGCGATCCCCCGTAGATTAACTCAATTTACTTAGTCGAATTTCAAGCATTTCTTACAAAATCTCTCATAGAATCGGTGTTATATACATCTCATACATGTATTTATATTATTTAGTGGCGAAACATGTTGCTTACTTAAAAATAAACATATGTTTGTGAAATTATGCCATTTCTCCCACAAAGTCTATAGAGATCAGTATAAGGTCGACTACCTCTTAAATCGTTCACACAGTCAGCTTATTTCAAAAGTTAAAAACGTTCTAAGAAACGTTCTAATGCACTGTCATAATAAAGTAAGTATAATTGTTTGTACATTATGTATATCCTTCAGAATGGCATAGGTTTTATTTTGTTCAGACAATTGTATCAAAAAATGAAAACCTAGGGTTAAGTCCAACTTGAAAGGGTGTTATCTACCGTGTAGTTTTCGTTGACTGACGGATACCTTTCCGCAAATTGTGCAGCATTTTGCAAAATTTCAGATACGGAGATACTGCGAATATCGGCATGCGGTTTGAAGCGTACGCTTCCTCTCGCCGGCGCGAACAAGACGCAGAAGACCGCGTCTCGATAGCTCGAAGGGTCGTGATGCTGTAAGCAAATCATCGAGGCCGATCCCCCGTAGACGAACTGACTTAACTCAGAAGAATTTCAAGCATTTCTTACAAAATCTCTCACGCAATCGGTTTCGCTGCGAATATCGGGATGCGGTTTGAAGAGTACGCTTCCTCTCGGCAGAGCGAACACGACGCTGAAGACCGCGTCTCGATAGCACGAACGGTCGTGATGCTGTAAGCAAATCATACATTCATGAGCTTCACTAATTAGACGACGAGGCATTTGGCGACCTGTAGAGAGTCATAGTTACTCCCTGATTTTACCTGCAAATTACAGATTCGGAGATACCAAATCTCTCACGCAATCGGTTTCGCTGCGAATATCGGCATGCGGTTTGAAGAGTATGCTTCCTCTCGGCGGCGCGAACAAGACGCAGAAGACCGCGTCTCGATAGCACGAACGGTCGTGATTCTATAGGAAAATTACGAATAAGCGCGGGTAAGCGGCGGGAGTAAATTTTG
>CAXEFP010000042.1:47500-52500 GCA_963995525.1 Escarpia spicata
TGCGGTTTGAAGCGTACGCTTCCTCTCGCCGGCGCGAACAAGACGCAGAAGACCGCGTCTCGATAGCTCGAAGGGTCGTGATGCTGTAAGCAAATCATCGAGGCCGATCCCCCGTAGACGAACTGACTTAACTCAGAAGAATTTCAAGCATTTCTTACAAAATCTCTCACGCAATCGGTTTCGCTGCGAATATCGGGATGCGGTTTGAAGAGTACGCTTCCTCTCGGCAGAGCGAACACGACGCTGAAGACCGCGTCTCGATAGCACGAACGGTCGTGATGCTGTAAGCAAATCATACATTCATGAGCTTCACTAATTAGACGACGAGGCATTTGGCGACCTGTAGAGAGTCATAGTTACTCCCTGATTTTACCTGCAAATTACAGATTCGGAGATACCAAATCTCTCACGCAATCGGTTTCGCTGCGAATATCGGCATGCGGTTTGAAGAGTATGCTTCCTCTCGGCGGCGCGAACAAGACGCAGAAGACCGCGTCTCGATAGCACGAACGGTCGTGATTCTATAGGAAAATTACGAATAAGCGCGGGTAAGCGGCGGGAGTAAATTTTGCAAAATTTCAGATTCGGAGATACTGCGAATATCGGCATGCGGTTTGAAGCGTACGCTTCCTCTCGCCGGCGCGAACAAGACGCAGAAGACCGCGTCTCGATAGCTCGAAGGGTCGTGATGCTGTAAGCAAATCATCGAGGCCGATCCCCCGTAGACGAACTGACTTAACTCAGAAGAATTTCAAGCATTTCTTACAAAATCTCTCACGCAATCGGTTTCGCTGCGAATATCGGGATGCGGTTTGAAGAGTACGCTTCCTCTCGGCAGAGCGAACACGACGCTGAAGACCGCGTCTCGATAGCACGAACGGTCGTGATGCTGTAAGCAAATCATACATTCATGAGCTTCACTAATTAGACGACGAGGCATTTGGCGACCTGTAGAGAGTCATAGTTACTCCCTGATTTTACCTGCAAATTACAGATTCGGAGATACCAAATCTCTCACGCAATCGGTTTCGCTGCGAATATCGGCATGCGGTTTGAAGAGTATGCTTCCTCTCGGCGGCGCGAACAAGACGCAGAAGACCGCGTCTCGATAGCACGAACGGTCGTGATTCTATAGGAAAATTACGAATAAGCGCGGGTAAGCGGCGGGAGTAAATTTTGCAAAATTTCAGATTCGGAGATACTGCGAATATCGGCATGCGGTTTGAAGCGTACGCTTCCTCTCGCCGGCGCGAACAAGACGCAGAAGACCGCGTCTCGATAGCTCGAAGGGTCGTGATGCTGTAAGCAAATCATCGAGGCCGATCCCCCGTAGACGAACTGACTTAACTCAGAAGAATTTCAAGCATTTCTTACAAAATCTCTCACGCAATCGGTTTCGCTGCGAATATCGGGATGCGGTTTGAAGAGTACGCTTCCTCTCGGCAGAGCGAACACGACGCTGAAGACCGCGTCTCGATAGCACGAACGGTCGTGATGCTGTAAGCAAATCATACATTCATGAGCTTCACTAATTAGACGACGAGGCATTTGGCGACCTGTAGAGAGTCATAGTTACTCCCTGATTTTACCTGCAAATTACAGATTCGGAGATACCAAATCTCTCACACAATCGGTTTCGCTGCGAATATCGGCATGCGGTTTGAAGAGTATGCTTCCTCTCGGCGGCGCGAACAAGACGCAGAAGACCGCGTCTCGATAGCACGAACGGTCGTGATTCTATAGGAAAATTACGAATAAGCGCGGGTAAGCGGCGGGAGTAAATTTTGCAAAATTTCAGATTCGGAGATACTGCGAATATCGGCATGCGGTTTGAAGCGTACGCTTCCTCTCGCCGGCGCGAACAAGACGCAGAAGACCGCGTCTCGATAGCTCGAAGGGTCGTGATGCTGTAAGCAAATCATCGAGGCCGATCCCCCGTAGACGAACTGACTTAACTCAGAAGAATTTCAAGCATTTCTTACAAAATCTCTCACGCAATCGGTTTCGCTGCGAATATCGGGATGCGGTTTGAAGAGTACGCTTCCTCTCGGCAGAGCGAACACGACGCTGAAGACCGCGTCTCGATAGCACGAACGGTCGTGATTCTATAGCAAAATTACGAATAAGCGCGGGTAAGCGGCGGGAGTAAATTTTGCAAAATTTCAGATTCGGAGATACTGCGAATATCGGCATGCGGTTTGAAGCGTACGCTTCCTCTCGCCGGCGCGAACAAGACGCAGAAGACCGCGTCTCGATAGCTCGAACGGTCGTGATGCTGTAAGCAAACTACACATGGCGATCCCCCGTAGATTAACTCAATTTACTTAGTCGAATTTCAAGCATTTCTTACAAAATCTCTCATAGAATCGGTGTTATATACATCTCATACATGTATTTATATTATTTAGTGGCGAAACATGTTGCTTACTTAAAAATAAACATATGTTTGTGAAATTATGCCATTTCTCCCACAAAGTCTATAGAGATCAGTATAAGGTCGACTACCTCTTAAATCGTTCACACAGTCAGCTTATTTCAAAAGTTAAAAACGTTCTAAGAAACGTTCTAATGCACTGTCATAATAAAGTAAGTATAATTGTTTGTACATTATGTATATCCTTCAGAATGGCATAGGTTTTATTTTGTTCAGACAATTGTATCAAAAAATGAAAACCTAGGGTTAAGTCCAACTTGAAAGGGTGTTATCTACCGTGTAGTTTTCGTTGACTGACGGATACCTTTCCGCAAATTGTGCAGCATTTTGCAAAATTTCAGATACGGAGATACTGCGAATATCGGCATGCGGTTTGAAGCGTACGCTTCCTCTCGCCGGCGCGAACAAGACGCAGAAGACCGCGTCTCGATAGCTCGAAGGGTCGTGATGCTGTAAGCAAATCATCGAGGCCGATCCCCCGTAGACGAACTGACTTAACTCAGAAGAATTTCAAGCATTTCTTACAAAATCTCTCACGCAATCGGTTTCGCTGCGAATATCGGGATGCGGTTTGAAGAGTACGCTTCCTCTCGGCAGAGCGAACACGACGCTGAAGACCGCGTCTCGATAGCACGAACGGTCGTGATGCTGTAAGCAAATCATACATTCATGAGCTTCACTAATTAGACGACGAGGCATTTGGCGACCTGTAGAGAGTCATAGTTACTCCCTGATTTTACCTGCAAATTACAGATTCGGAGATACCAAATCTCTCACGCAATCGGTTTCGCTGCGAATATCGGCATGCGGTTTGAAGAGTATGCTTCCTCTCGGCGGCGCGAACAAGACGCAGAAGACCGCGTCTCGATAGCACGAACGGTCGTGATTCTATAGGAAAATTACGAATAAGCGCGGGTAAGCGGCGGGAGTAAATTTTGCAAAATTTCAGATTCGGAGATACTGCGAATATCGGCATGCGGTTTGAAGCGTACGCTTCCTCTCGCCGGCGCGAACAAGACGCAGAAGACCGCGTCTCGATAGCTCGAAGGGTCGTGATGCTGTAAGCAAATCATCGAGGCCGATCCCCCGTAGACGAACTGACTTAACTCAGAAGAATTTCAAGCATTTCTTACAAAATCTCTCACGCAATCGGTTTCGCTGCGAATATCGGGATGCGGTTTGAAGAGTACGCTTCCTCTCGGCAGAGCGAACACGACGCTGAAGACCGCGTCTATGGGGGATTGGCCCGAATTTTTTGAAAAAAATATAAAGAAAAGTCAGTCTACGGAGGATTGGCCAGAATTTTTTGAAAAAAATATAAAGAGAATTATGTTAGTCTACGGAATATCGGCATGCGGTTTGAAGCGTACGCTTCCTCTCGCCGGCGCCAACAAGACGTAGAAGACCGCGTCTCGATAGCTCGAAGGGTCGTGATGCTGTAAGCAAATCATCGAGGCCGATCCCCCGTAGACGAACTGACTTAACTCAGAAGAATTTCAAGCATTTCTTACAAAATCTTTCACGCAATCGGTTTCGCTGCGAATATCGGGATGCCGTCTGCAGCGTACGCTTGCTCTCGGCAGAGCGAACACGACGCTGAAGACCGCGTCTATGGGGGATTGGCCCGAATTTTTTGAAAAAAATATAAAGAAAAGTCAGTCTACGGAGGATTGGCCAGAATTTTTTGAAAAAAATATAAAGAGAATTATGTTAGTCTACGGAATATCGGCATGCGGTTTGAAGCGTACGCTTCCTCTCGCCGGCGCCAACAAGACGTAGAAGACCGCGTCTCGATAGCTCGAAGGGTCGTGATGCTGTAAGCAAATCATCGAGGCCGATCCCCCGTAGACGAACTGACTTAACTCAGAAGAATTTCAAGCATTTCTTACAAAATCTTTCACGCAATCGGTTTCGCTGCGAATATCGGGATGCCGTCTGCAGCGTACGCTTGCTCTCGGCAGAGCGAACACGACGCTGAAGACCGCGTCTATGGGGGATTGGCCCGAATTTTTTGAAAAAAATATAAAGAAAAGTCAGTCTACGGAGGATTGGCCAGAATTTTTTGAAAAAAATATAAAGAGAATTATGTTAGTCTACGGAATATCGGCATGCGGTTTGAAGCGTACGCTTCCTCTCGCCGGCGCCAACAAGACGTAGAAGACCGCGTCTCGATAGCTCGAAGGGTCGTGATGCTGTAAGCAAATCATCGAGGCCGATCCCCCGTAGACGAACTGACTTAACTCAGAAGAATTTCAAGCATTTCTTACAAAATCTTTCACGCAATCGGTTTCGCTGCGAATATCGGGATGCCGTCTGCAGCGTACGCTTGCTCTCGGCAGAGCGAACACGACGCTGAAGACCGCGTCTACGGAGGATTGGCCAGAATTTTTTGAAAAAAATATAAAGAGAATTATGTTAGTCTACGGGGGATCGGCTATAATTTTTTGATAAAAATATAAAGAGAAGTTAGTCTACGGAGGATTGGCCAGAATTTTTTGAAAAAAATATAAAGAGAATTATGTTAGTCTACGGAATATCGGCATGCGGTTTGAAGCGTACGCTTCCT
>CAXEFP010000042.1:65000-70000 GCA_963995525.1 Escarpia spicata
CGCTTCCTCTCGCCGGCGCGAACAAGACGCAGAAGACCGCGTCTCGATAGCTCGAAGGGTCGTGATGCTGTAAGCAAATCATCGAGGCCGATCCCCCGTAGACGAACTGACTTAACTCAGAAGAATTTCAAGCATTTCTTACAAAATCTCTCACGCAATCGGTTTCGCTGCGAATATCGGGATGCGGTTTGAAGAGTACGCTTCCTCTCGGCAGAGCGAACACGACGCTGAAGACCGCGTCTCGATAGCACGAACGGTCGTGATGCTGTAAGCAAATCATACATTCATGCGCTTCACTAATTAGACGACGAGGCATTTGGCGACCTGTCGAGAGTCATAGTTACTCCCTGATTTTACCTGCAAATTACAGATTCGGAGATACCAAATCTCTCACGCAATCGGTTTCGCTGCGAATATCGGCATGCGGTTTGAAGAGTATGCTTCCTCTCGGCGGCGCGAACAAGACGCAGAAGACCGCGTCTCGATAGCACGAACGGTCGTGATTCTATAGGAAAATTACGAATAAGCGCGGGTAAGCGGCGGGAGTAAATTTTGCAAAATTTCAGATTCGGAGATACTGCGAATATCGGCATGCGGTTTGAAGCGTACGCTTCCTCTCGCCGGCGCGAACAAGACGCAGAAGACCGCGTCTCGATAGCTCGAAGGGTCGTGATGCTGTAAGCAAATCATCGAGGCCGATCCCCCGTAGACGAACTGACTTAACTCAGAAGAATTTCAAGCATTTCTTACAAAATCTCTCACGCAATCGGTTTCGCTGCGAATATCGGGATGCGGTTTGAAGAGTACGCTTCCTCTCGGCAGAGCGAACACGACGCTGAAGACCGCGTCTCGATAGCACGAACGGTCGTGATGCTGTAAGCAAATCATACATTCATGAGCTTCACTAATTAGACGACGAGGCATTTGGCGACCTGTAGAGAGTCATAGTTACTCCCTGATTTTACCTGCAAATTACAGATTCGGAGATACCAAATCTCTCACGCAATCGGTTTCGCTGCGAATATCGGCATGCGGTTTGAAGCGTACGCTTCCTCTCGCCGGCGCGAACAAGACGCAGAAGACCGCGTCTCGATAGCTCGAAGGGTCGTGATGCTGTAAGCAAATCATCGAGGCCGATCCCCCGTAGACGAACTGACTTAACTCAGAAGAATTTCAAGCATTTCTTACAAAATCTCTCACGCAATCGGTTTCGCTGCGAATATCGGGATGCGGTTTGAAGAGTACGCTTCCTCTCGGCAGAGCGAACACGACGCTGAAGACCGCGTCTCGATAGCACGAACGGTCGTGATGCTGTAAGCAAATCATACATTCATGAGCTTCACTAATTAGACGACGAGGCATTTGGCGACCTGTAGAGAGTCATAGTTACTCCCTGATTTTACCTGCAAATTACAGATTCGGAGATACCAAATCTCTCACGCAATCGGTTTCGCTGCGAATATCGGCATGCGGTTTGAAGAGTATGCTTCCTCTCGGCGGCGCGAACAAGACGCAGAAGACCGCGTCTCGATAGCACGAACGGTCGTGATTCTATAGGAAAATTACGAATAAGCGCGGGTAAGCGGCGGGAGTAAATTTTGCAAAATTTCAGATTCGGAGATACTGCGAATATCGGCATGCGGTTTGAAGCGTACGCTTCCTCTCGCCGGCGCGAACAAGACGCAGAAGACCGCGTCTCGATAGCTCGAAGGGTCGTGATGCTGTAAGCAAATCATCGAGGCCGATCCCCCGTAGACGAACTGACTTAACTCAGAAGAATTTCAAGCATTTCTTACAAAATCTCTCACGCAATCGGTTTCGCTGCGAATATCGGGATGCGGTTTGAAGAGTACGCTTCCTCTCGGCAGAGCGAACACGACGCTGAAGACCGCGTCTCGATAGCACGAACGGTCGTGATTCTATAGCAAAATTACGAATAAGCGCGGGTAAGCGGCGGGAGTAAATTTTGCAAAATTTCAGATTCGGAGATACTGCGAATATCGGCATGCGGTTTGAAGCGTACGCTTCCTCTCGCCGGCGCGAACAAGACGCAGAAGACCGCGTCTCGATAGCTCGAACGGTCGTGATGCTGTAAGCAAACTACACATGGCGATCCCCCGTAGATTAACTCAATTTACTTAGTCGAATTTCAAGCATTTCTTACAAAATCTCTCATAGAATCGGTGTTATATACATCTCATACATGTATTTATATTATTTAGTGGCGAAACATGTTGCTTACTTAAAAATAAACATATGTTTGTGAAATTATGCCATTTCTCCCACAAAGTCTATAGAGATCAGTATAAGGTCGACTACCTCTTAAATCGTTCACACAGTCAGCTTATTTCAAAAGTTAAAAACGTTCTAAGAAACGTTCTAATGCACTGTCATAATAAAGTAAGTATAATTGTTTGTACATTATGTATATCCTTCAGAATGGCATAGGTTTTATTTTGTTCAGACAATTGTATCAAAAAATGAAAACCTAGGGTTAAGTCCAACTTGAAAGGGTGTTATCTACCGTGTAGTTTTCGTTGACTGACGGATACCTTTCCGCAAATTGTGCAGCATTTTGCAAAATTTCAGATACGGAGATACTGCGAATATCGGCATGCGGTTTGAAGCGTACGCTTCCTCTCGCCGGCGCGAACAAGACGCAGAAGACCGCGTCTCGATAGCTCGAAGGGTCGTGATGCTGTAAGCAAATCATCGAGGCCGATCCCCCGTAGACGAACTGACTTAACTCAGAAGAATTTCAAGCATTTCTTACAAAATCTCTCACGCAATCGGTTTCGCTGCGAATATCGGGATGCGGTTTGAAGAGTACGCTTCCTCTCGGCAGAGCGAACACGACGCTGAAGACCGCGTCTCGATAGCACGAACGGTCGTGATGCTGTAAGCAAATCATACATTCATGCGCTTCACTAATTAGACGACGAGGCATTTGGCGACCTGTCGAGAGTCATAGTTACTCCCTGATTTTACCTGCAAATTACAGATTCGGAGATACCAAATCTCTCACGCAATCGGTTTCGCTGCGAATATCGGCATGCGGTTTGAAGAGTATGCTTCCTCTCGGCGGCGCGAACAAGACGCAGAAGACCGCGTCTCGATAGCACGAACGGTCGTGATTCTATAGGAAAATTACGAATAAGCGCGGGTAAGCGGCGGGAGTAAATTTTGCAAAATTTCAGATTCGGAGATACTGCGAATATCGGCATGCGGTTTGAAGCGTACGCTTCCTCTCGCCGGCGCGAACAAGACGCAGAAGACCGCGTCTCGATAGCTCGAAGGGTCGTGATGCTGTAAGCAAATCATCGAGGCCGATCCCCCGTAGACGAACTGACTTAACTCAGAAGAATTTCAAGCATTTCTTACAAAATCTCTCACGCAATCGGTTTCGCTGCGAATATCGGGATGCGGTTTGAAGAGTACGCTTCCTCTCGGCAGAGCGAACACGACGCTGAAGACCGCGTCTCGATAGCACGAACGGTCGTGATGCTGTAAGCAAATCATACATTCATGAGCTTCACTAATTAGACGACGAGGCATTTGGCGACCTGTAGAGAGTCATAGTTACTCCCTGATTTTACCTGCAAATTACAGATTCGGAGATACCAAATCTCTCACACAATCGGTTTCGCTGCGAATATCGGCATGCGGTTTGAAGAGTATGCTTCCTCTCGGCGGCGCGAACAAGACGCAGAAGACCGCGTCTCGATAGCACGAACGGTCGTGATTCTATAGGAAAATTACGAATAAGCGCGGGTAAGCGGCGGGAGTAAATTTTGCAAAATTTCAGATTCGGAGATACTGCGAATATCGGCATGCGGTTTGAAGCGTACGCTTCCTCTCGCCGGCGCGAACAAGACGCAGAAGACCGCGTCTCGATAGCTCGAAGGGTCGTGATGCTGTAAGCAAATCATCGAGGCCGATCCCCCGTAGACGAACTGACTTAACTCAGAAGAATTTCAAGCATTTCTTACAAAATCTCTCACGCAATCGGTTTCGCTGCGAATATCGGGATGCGGTTTGAAGAGTACGCTTCCTCTCGGCAGAGCGAACACGACGCTGAAGACCGCGTCTCGATAGCACGAACGGTCGTGATGCTGTAAGCAAATCATACATTCATGCGCTTCACTAATTAGACGACGAGGCATTTGGCGACCTGTCGAGAGTCATAGTTACTCCCTGATTTTACCTGCAAATTACAGATTCGGAGATACCAAATCTCTCACGCAATCGGTTTCGCTGCGAATATCGGCATGCGGTTTGAAGAGTATGCTTCCTCTCGGCGGCGCGAACAAGACGCAGAAGACCGCGTCTCGATAGCACGAACGGTCGTGATTCTATAGGAAAATTACGAATAAGCGCGGGTAAGCGGCGGGAGTAAATTTTGCAAAATTTCAGATTCGGAGATACTGCGAATATCGGCATGCGGTTTGAAGCGTACGCTTCCTCTCGCCGGCGCGAACAAGACGCAGAAGACCGCGTCTCGATAGCTCGAAGGGTCGTGATGCTGTAAGCAAATCATCGAGGCCGATCCCCCGTAGACGAACTGACTTAACTCAGAAGAATTTCAAGCATTTCTTACAAAATCTCTCACGCAATCGGTTTCGCTGCGAATATCGGGATGCGGTTTGAAGAGTACGCTTCCTCTCGGCAGAGCGAACACGACGCTGAAGACCGCGTCTATGGGGGATTGGCCCGAATTTTTTGAAAAAAATATAAAGAAAAGTCAGTCTACGGAGGATTGGCCAGAATTTTTTGAAAAAAATATAAAGAGAATTATGTTAGTCTACGGAATATCGGCATGCGGTTTGAAGCGTACGCTTCCTCTCGCCGGCGCCAACAAGACGTAGAAGACCGCGTCTCGATAGCTCGAAGGGTCGTGATGCTGTAAGCAAATCATCGAGGCCGATCCCCCGTAGACGAACTGACTTAACTCAGAAGAATTTCAAGCATTTCTTACAAAATCTTTCACGCAATCGGTTTCG
>CAXEFP010000042.1:82500-92500 GCA_963995525.1 Escarpia spicata
AAAATCTCGCTTCGACACACCGGAACGAGCCTACGGGGTCGGGCGCGCCTCTCCGGGGCGAACCCGACGCAGAAGACCGCGTCTCGATAGCACGAACGGTCGTGATTCTATAGGAAAATTACGAATAAGCGCGGGTAAGCGGCGGGAGTAAATTTTGCAAAATTTCAGATTCGGAGATACTGCGAATATCGGCATGCGGTTTGAAGCGTACGCTTCCTCTCGCCGGCGCGAACAAGACGCAGAAGACCGCGTCTCGATAGCTCGAAGGGTCGTGATGCTGTAAGCAAATCATCGAGGCCGATCCCCCGTAGACGAACTGACTTAACTCAGAAGAATTTCAAGCATTTCTTACAAAATCTCTCACGCAATCGGTTTCGCTGCGAATATCGGGATGCGGTTTGAAGAGTACGCTTCCTCTCGGCAGAGCGAACACGACGCTGAAGACCGCGTCTCGATAGCACGAACGGTCGTGATGCTGTAAGCAAATCATACATTCATGCGCTTCACTAATTAGACGACGAGGCATTTGGCGACCTGTCGAGAGTCATAGTTACTCCCTGATTTTACCTGCAAATTACAGATTCGGAGATACCAAATCTCTCACGCAATCGGTTTCGCTGCGAATATCGGCATGCGGTTTGAAGAGTATGCTTCCTCTCGGCGGCGCGAACAAGACGCAGAAGACCGCGTCTCGATAGCACGAACGGTCGTGATTCTATAGGAAAATTACGAATAAGCGCGGGTAAGCGGCGGGAGTAAATTTTGCAAAATTTCAGATTCGGAGATACTGCGAATATCGGCATGCGGTTTGAAGCGTACGCTTCCTCTCGCCGGCGCGAACAAGACGCAGAAGACCGCGTCTCGATAGCTCGAAGGGTCGTGATGCTGTAAGCAAATCATCGAGGCCGATCCCCCGTAGACGAACTGACTTAACTCAGAAGAATTTCAAGCATTTCTTACAAAATCTCTCACGCAATCGGTTTCGCTGCGAATATCGGGATGCGGTTTGAAGAGTACGCTTCCTCTCGGCAGAGCGAACACGACGCTGAAGACCGCGTCTCGATAGCACGAACGGTCGTGATGCTGTAAGCAAATCATACATTCATGAGCTTCACTAATTAGACGACGAGGCATTTGGCGACCTGTAGAGAGTCATAGTTACTCCCTGATTTTACCTGCAAATTACAGATTCGGAGATACCAAATCTCTCACGCAATCGGTTTCGCTGCGAATATCGGCATGCGGTTTGAAGCGTACGCTTCCTCTCGCCGGCGCGAACAAGACGCAGAAGACCGCGTCTCGATAGCTCGAAGGGTCGTGATGCTGTAAGCAAATCATCGAGGCCGATCCCCCGTAGACGAACTGACTTAACTCAGAAGAATTTCAAGCATTTCTTACAAAATCTCTCACGCAATCGGTTTCGCTGCGAATATCGGGATGCGGTTTGAAGAGTACGCTTCCTCTCGGCAGAGCGAACACGACGCTGAAGACCGCGTCTCGATAGCACGAACGGTCGTGATGCTGTAAGCAAATCATACATTCATGAGCTTCACTAATTAGACGACGAGGCATTTGGCGACCTGTAGAGAGTCATAGTTACTCCCTGATTTTACCTGCAAATTACAGATTCGGAGATACCAAATCTCTCACGCAATCGGTTTCGCTGCGAATATCGGCATGCGGTTTGAAGAGTATGCTTCCTCTCGGCGGCGCGAACAAGACGCAGAAGACCGCGTCTCGATAGCACGAACGGTCGTGATTCTATAGGAAAATTACGAATAAGCGCGGGTAAGCGGCGGGAGTAAATTTTGCAAAATTTCAGATTCGGAGATACTGCGAATATCGGCATGCGGTTTGAAGCGTACGCTTCCTCTCGCCGGCGCGAACAAGACGCAGAAGACCGCGTCTCGATAGCTCGAAGGGTCGTGATGCTGTAAGCAAATCATCGAGGCCGATCCCCCGTAGACGAACTGACTTAACTCAGAAGAATTTCAAGCATTTCTTACAAAATCTCTCACGCAATCGGTTTCGCTGCGAATATCGGGATGCGGTTTGAAGAGTACGCTTCCTCTCGGCAGAGCGAACACGACGCTGAAGACCGCGTCTCGATAGCACGAACGGTCGTGATTCTATAGCAAAATTACGAATAAGCGCGGGTAAGCGGCGGGAGTAAATTTTGCAAAATTTCAGATTCGGAGATACTGCGAATATCGGCATGCGGTTTGAAGCGTACGCTTCCTCTCGCCGGCGCGAACAAGACGCAGAAGACCGCGTCTCGATAGCTCGAACGGTCGTGATGCTGTAAGCAAACTACACATGGCGATCCCCCGTAGATTAACTCAATTTACTTAGTCGAATTTCAAGCATTTCTTACAAAATCTCTCATAGAATCGGTGTTATATACATCTCATACATGTATTTATATTATTTAGTGGCGAAACATGTTGCTTACTTAAAAATAAACATATGTTTGTGAAATTATGCCATTTCTCCCACAAAGTCTATAGAGATCAGTATAAGGTCGACTACCTCTTAAATCGTTCACACAGTCAGCTTATTTCAAAAGTTAAAAACGTTCTAAGAAACGTTCTAATGCACTGTCATAATAAAGTAAGTATAATTGTTTGTACATTATGTATATCCTTCAGAATGGCATAGGTTTTATTTTGTTCAGACAATTGTATCAAAAAATGAAAACCTAGGGTTAAGTCCAACTTGAAAGGGTGTTATCTACCGTGTAGTTTTCGTTGACTGACGGATACCTTTCCGCAAATTGTGCAGCATTTTGCAAAATTTCAGATACGGAGATACTGCGAATATCGGCATGCGGTTTGAAGCGTACGCTTCCTCTCGCCGGCGCGAACAAGACGCAGAAGACCGCGTCTCGATAGCTCGAAGGGTCGTGATGCTGTAAGCAAATCATCGAGGCCGATCCCCCGTAGACGAACTGACTTAACTCAGAAGAATTTCAAGCATTTCTTACAAAATCTCTCACGCAATCGGTTTCGCTGCGAATATCGGGATGCGGTTTGAAGAGTACGCTTCCTCTCGGCAGAGCGAACACGACGCTGAAGACCGCGTCTCGATAGCACGAACGGTCGTGATGCTGTAAGCAAATCATACATTCATGCGCTTCACTAATTAGACGACGAGGCATTTGGCGACCTGTCGAGAGTCATAGTTACTCCCTGATTTTACCTGCAAATTACAGATTCGGAGATACCAAATCTCTCACGCAATCGGTTTCGCTGCGAATATCGGCATGCGGTTTGAAGAGTATGCTTCCTCTCGGCGGCGCGAACAAGACGCAGAAGACCGCGTCTCGATAGCACGAACGGTCGTGATTCTATAGGAAAATTACGAATAAGCGCGGGTAAGCGGCGGGAGTAAATTTTGCAAAATTTCAGATTCGGAGATACTGCGAATATCGGCATGCGGTTTGAAGCGTACGCTTCCTCTCGCCGGCGCGAACAAGACGCAGAAGACCGCGTCTCGATAGCTCGAAGGGTCGTGATGCTGTAAGCAAATCATCGAGGCCGATCCCCCGTAGACGAACTGACTTAACTCAGAAGAATTTCAAGCATTTCTTACAAAATCTCTCACGCAATCGGTTTCGCTGCGAATATCGGGATGCGGTTTGAAGAGTACGCTTCCTCTCGGCAGAGCGAACACGACGCTGAAGACCGCGTCTCGATAGCACGAACGGTCGTGATGCTGTAAGCAAATCATACATTCATGAGCTTCACTAATTAGACGACGAGGCATTTGGCGACCTGTAGAGAGTCATAGTTACTCCCTGATTTTACCTGCAAATTACAGATTCGGAGATACCAAATCTCTCACACAATCGGTTTCGCTGCGAATATCGGCATGCGGTTTGAAGAGTATGCTTCCTCTCGGCGGCGCGAACAAGACGCAGAAGACCGCGTCTCGATAGCACGAACGGTCGTGATTCTATAGGAAAATTACGAATAAGCGCGGGTAAGCGGCGGGAGTAAATTTTGCAAAATTTCAGATTCGGAGATACTGCGAATATCGGCATGCGGTTTGAAGCGTACGCTTCCTCTCGCCGGCGCGAACAAGACGCAGAAGACCGCGTCTCGATAGCTCGAAGGGTCGTGATGCTGTAAGCAAATCATCGAGGCCGATCCCCCGTAGACGAACTGACTTAACTCAGAAGAATTTCAAGCATTTCTTACAAAATCTCTCACGCAATCGGTTTCGCTGCGAATATCGGGATGCGGTTTGAAGAGTACGCTTCCTCTCGGCAGAGCGAACACGACGCTGAAGACCGCGTCTCGATAGCACGAACGGTCGTGATGCTGTAAGCAAATCATACATTCATGCGCTTCACTAATTAGACGACGAGGCATTTGGCGACCTGTCGAGAGTCATAGTTACTCCCTGATTTTACCTGCAAATTACAGATTCGGAGATACCAAATCTCTCACGCAATCGGTTTCGCTGCGAATATCGGCATGCGGTTTGAAGAGTATGCTTCCTCTCGGCGGCGCGAACAAGACGCAGAAGACCGCGTCTCGATAGCACGAACGGTCGTGATTCTATAGGAAAATTACGAATAAGCGCGGGTAAGCGGCGGGAGTAAATTTTGCAAAATTTCAGATTCGGAGATACTGCGAATATCGGCATGCGGTTTGAAGCGTACGCTTCCTCTCGCCGGCGCGAACAAGACGCAGAAGACCGCGTCTCGATAGCTCGAAGGGTCGTGATGCTGTAAGCAAATCATCGAGGCCGATCCCCCGTAGACGAACTGACTTAACTCAGAAGAATTTCAAGCATTTCTTACAAAATCTCTCACGCAATCGGTTTCGCTGCGAATATCGGGATGCGGTTTGAAGAGTACGCTTCCTCTCGGCAGAGCGAACACGACGCTGAAGACCGCGTCTCGATAGCACGAACGGTCGTGATGCTGTAAGCAAATCATACATTCATGAGCTTCACTAATTAGACGACGAGGCATTTGGCGACCTGTAGAGAGTCATAGTTACTCCCTGATTTTACCTGCAAATTACAGATTCGGAGATACCAAATCTCTCACGCAATCGGTTTCGCTGCGAATATCGGCATGCGGTTTGAAGAGTATGCTTCCTCTCGGCGGCGCGAACAAGACGCAGAAGACCGCGTCTCGATAGCACGAACGGTCGTGATTCTATAGGAAAATTACGAATAAGCGCGGGTAAGCGGCGGGAGTAAATTTTGCAAAATTTCAGATTCGGAGATACTGCGAATATCGGCATGCGGTTTGAAGCGTACGCTTCCTCTCGCCGGCGCGAACAAGACGCAGAAGACCGCGTCTCGATAGCTCGAAGGGTCGTGATGCTGTAAGCAAATCATCGAGGCCGATCCCCCGTAGACGAACTGACTTAACTCAGAAGAATTTCAAGCATTTCTTACAAAATCTCTCACGCAATCGGTTTCGCTGCGAATATCGGGATGCGGTTTGAAGAGTACGCTTCCTCTCGGCAGAGCGAACACGACGCTGAAGACCGCGTCTCGATAGCACGAACGGTCGTGATGCTGTAAGCAAATCATACATTCATGAGCTTCACTAATTAGACGACGAGGCATTTGGCGACCTGTAGAGAGTCATAGTTACTCCCTGATTTTACCTGCAAATTACAGATTCGGAGATACCAAATCTCTCACGCAATCGGTTTCGCTGCGAATATCGGCATGCGGTTTGAAGAGTATGCTTCCTCTCGGCGGCGCGAACAAGACGCAGAAGACCGCGTCTCGATAGCACGAACGGTCGTGATTCTATAGGAAAATTACGAATAAGCGCGGGTAAGCGGCGGGAGTAAATTTTGCAAAATTTCAGATTCGGAGATACTGCGAATATCGGCATGCGGTTTGAAGCGTACGCTTCCTCTCGCCGGCGCGAACAAGACGCAGAAGACCGCGTCTCGATAGCTCGAAGGGTCGTGATGCTGTAAGCAAATCATCGAGGCCGATCCCCCGTAGACGAACTGACTTAACTCAGAAGAATTTCAAGCATTTCTTACAAAATCTCTCACGCAATCGGTTTCGCTGCGAATATCGGGATGCGGTTTGAAGAGTACGCTTCCTCTCGGCAGAGCGAACACGACGCTGAAGACCGCGTCTCGATAGCACGAACGGTCGTGATTCTATAGCAAAATTACGAATAAGCGCGGGTAAGCGGCGGGAGTAAATTTTGCAAAATTTCAGATTCGGAGATACTGCGAATATCGGCATGCGGTTTGAAGCGTACGCTTCCTCTCGCCGGCGCGAACAAGACGCAGAAGACCGCGTCTCGATAGCTCGAACGGTCGTGATGCTGTAAGCAAACTACACATGGCGATCCCCCGTAGATTAACTCAATTTACTTAGTCGAATTTCAAGCATTTCTTACAAAATCTCTCATAGAATCGGTGTTATATACATCTCATACATGTATTTATATTATTTAGTGGCGAAACATGTTGCTTACTTAAAAATAAACATATGTTTGTGAAATTATGCCATTTCTCCCACAAAGTCTATAGAGATCAGTATAAGGTCGACTACCTCTTAAATCGTTCACACAGTCAGCTTATTTCAAAAGTTAAAAACGTTCTAAGAAACGTTCTAATGCACTGTCATAATAAAGTAAGTATAATTGTTTGTACATTATGTATATCCTTCAGAATGGCATAGGTTTTATTTTGTTCAGACAATTGTATCAAAAAATGAAAACCTAGGGTTAAGTCCAACTTGAAAGGGTGTTATCTACCGTGTAGTTTTCGTTGACTGACGGATACCTTTCCGCAAATTGTGCAGCATTTTGCAAAATTTCAGATACGGAGATACTGCGAATATCGGCATGCGGTTTGAAGCGTACGCTTCCTCTCGCCGGCGCGAACAAGACGCAGAAGACCGCGTCTCGATAGCTCGAAGGGTCGTGATGCTGTAAGCAAATCATCGAGGCCGATCCCCCGTAGACGAACTGACTTAACTCAGAAGAATTTCAAGCATTTCTTACAAAATCTCTCACGCAATCGGTTTCGCTGCGAATATCGGGATGCGGTTTGAAGAGTACGCTTCCTCTCGGCAGAGCGAACACGACGCTGAAGACCGCGTCTCGATAGCACGAACGGTCGTGATGCTGTAAGCAAATCATACATTCATGCGCTTCACTAATTAGACGACGAGGCATTTGGCGACCTGTCGAGAGTCATAGTTACTCCCTGATTTTACCTGCAAATTACAGATTCGGAGATACCAAATCTCTCACGCAATCGGTTTCGCTGCGAATATCGGCATGCGGTTTGAAGAGTATGCTTCCTCTCGGCGGCGCGAACAAGACGCAGAAGACCGCGTCTCGATAGCACGAACGGTCGTGATTCTATAGGAAAATTACGAATAAGCGCGGGTAAGCGGCGGGAGTAAATTTTGCAAAATTTCAGATTCGGAGATACTGCGAATATCGGCATGCGGTTTGAAGCGTACGCTTCCTCTCGCCGGCGCGAACAAGACGCAGAAGACCGCGTCTCGATAGCTCGAAGGGTCGTGATGCTGTAAGCAAATCATCGAGGCCGATCCCCCGTAGACGAACTGACTTAACTCAGAAGAATTTCAAGCATTTCTTACAAAATCTCTCACGCAATCGGTTTCGCTGCGAATATCGGGATGCGGTTTGAAGAGTACGCTTCCTCTCGGCAGAGCGAACACGACGCTGAAGACCGCGTCTCGATAGCACGAACGGTCGTGATGCTGTAAGCAAATCATACATTCATGAGCTTCACTAATTAGACGACGAGGCATTTGGCGACCTGTAGAGAGTCATAGTTACTCCCTGATTTTACCTGCAAATTACAGATTCGGAGATACCAAATCTCTCACACAATCGGTTTCGCTGCGAATATCGGCATGCGGTTTGAAGAGTATGCTTCCTCTCGGCGGCGCGAACAAGACGCAGAAGACCGCGTCTCGATAGCACGAACGGTCGTGATTCTATAGGAAAATTACGAATAAGCGCGGGTAAGCGGCGGGAGTAAATTTTGCAAAATTTCAGATTCGGAGATACTGCGAATATCGGCATGCGGTTTGAAGCGTACGCTTCCTCTCGCCGGCGCGAACAAGACGCAGAAGACCGCGTCTCGATAGCTCGAAGGGTCGTGATGCTGTAAGCAAATCATCGAGGCCGATCCCCCGTAGACGAACTGACTTAACTCAGAAGAATTTCAAGCATTTCTTACAAAATCTCTCACGCAATCGGTTTCGCTGCGAATATCGGGATGCGGTTTGAAGAGTACGCTTCCTCTCGGCAGAGCGAACACGACGCTGAAGACCGCGTCTCGATAGCACGAACGGTCGTGATTCTATAGCAAAATTACGAATAAGCGCGGGTAAGCGGCGGGAGTAAATTTTGCAAAATTTCAGATTCGGAGATACTGCGAATATCGGCATGCGGTTTGAAGCGTACGCTTCCTCTCGCCGGCGCGAACAAGACGCAGAAGACCGCGTCTCGATAGCTCGAACGGTCGTGATGCTGTAAGCAAACTACACATGGCGATCCCCCGTAGATTAACTCAATTTACTTAGTCGAATTTCAAGCATTTCTTACAAAATCTCTCATAGAATCGGTGTTATATACATCTCATACATGTATTTATATTATTTAGTGGCGAAACATGTTGCTTACTTAAAAATAAACATATGTTTGTGAAATTATGCCATTTCTCCCACAAAGTCTATAGAGATCAGTATAAGGTCGACTACCTCTTAAATCGTTCACACAGTCAGCTTATTTCAAAAGTTAAAAACGTTCTAAGAAACGTTCTAATGCACTGTCATAATAAAGTAAGTATAATTGTTTGTACATTATGTATATCCTTCAGAATGGCATAGGTTTTATTTTGTTCAGACAATTGTATCAAAAAATGAAAACCTAGGGTTAAGTCCAACTTGAAAGGGTGTTATCTACCGTGTAGTTTTCGTTGACTGACGGATACCTTTCCGCAAATTGTGCAGCATTTTGCAAAATTTCAGATACGGAGATACTGCGAATATCGGCATGCGGTTTGAAGCGTACGCTTCCTCTCGCCGGCGCGAACAAGACGCAGAAGACCGCGTCTCGATAGCTCGAAGGGTCGTGATGCTGTAAGCAAATCATCGAGGCCGATCCCCCGTAGACGAACTGACTTAACTCAGAAGAATTTCAAGCATTTCTTACAAAATCTCTCACGCAATCGGTTTCGCTGCGAATATCGGGATGCGGTTTGAAGAGTACGCTTCCTCTCGGCAGAGCGAACACGACGCTGAAGACCGCGTCTCGATAGCACGAACGGTCGTGATGCTGTAAGCAAATCATACATTCATGAGCTTCACTAATTAGACGACGAGGCATTTGGCGACCTGTAGAGAGTCATAGTTACTCCCTGATTTTACCTGCAAATTACAGATTCGGAGATACCAAATCTCTCACGCAATCGGTTTCGCTGCGAATATCGGCATGCGGTTTGAAGAGTATGCTTCCTCTCGGCGGCGCGAACAAGACGCAGAAGACCGCGTCTCGATAGCACGAACGGTCGTGATTCTATAGGAAAATTACGAATAAGCGCGGGTAAGCGGCGGGAGTAAATTTTGCAAAATTTCAGATTCGGAGATACTGCGAATATCGGCATGCGGTTTGAAGCGTACGCTTCCTCTCGCCGGCGCGAACAAGACGCAGAAGACCGCGTCTCGATAGCTCGAAGGGTCGTGATGCTGTAAGCAAATCATCGAGGCCGATCCCCCGTAGACGAACTGACTTAACTCAGAAGAATTTCAAGCATTTCTTACAAAATCTCTCACGCAATCGGTTTCGCTGCGAATATCGGGATGCGGTTTGAAGAGTACGCTTCCTCTCGGCAGAGCGAACACGACGCTGAAGACCGCGTCTATGGGGGATTGGCCCGAATTTTTTGAAAAAAATATAAAGAAAAGTCAGTCTACGGAGGATTGGCCAGAATTTTTTGAAAAAAATATAAAGAGAATTATG
>CAXEFP010000042.1:105000-120000 GCA_963995525.1 Escarpia spicata
CGAATCCCGTTGCAATCAATGCACGTTTACTCTACAATCGACATTCGGGACTTAGCCGATTTTCGGTACGACTTTTCGAGGAACAGCTACAAAATACGCGAAAAATCTCGCTTCGACACACCGGAACGAGCCTACGGGGTCGGGCGCGCCTCTCCGGGGCGAACCCGACGCAGAAGACCGCGTCTCGATAGCACGAACGGTCGTGATTCTATAGGAAAATTACGAATAAGCGCGGGTAAGCGGCGGGAGTAAATTTTGCAAAATTTCAGATTCGGAGATACTGCGAATATCGGCATGCGGTTTGAAGCGTACGCTTCCTCTCGCCGGCGCGAACAAGACGCAGAAGACCGCGTCTCGATAGCTCGAAGGGTCGTGATGCTGTAAGCAAATCATCGAGGCCGATCCCCCGTAGACGAACTGACTTAACTCAGAAGAATTTCAAGCATTTCTTACAAAATCTCTCACGCAATCGGTTTCGCTGCGAATATCGGGATGCGGTTTGAAGAGTACGCTTCCTCTCGGCAGAGCGAACACGACGCTGAAGACCGCGTCTCGATAGCACGAACGGTCGTGATGCTGTAAGCAAATCATACATTCATGCGCTTCACTAATTAGACGACGAGGCATTTGGCGACCTGTCGAGAGTCATAGTTACTCCCTGATTTTACCTGCAAATTACAGATTCGGAGATACCAAATCTCTCACGCAATCGGTTTCGCTGCGAATATCGGCATGCGGTTTGAAGAGTATGCTTCCTCTCGGCGGCGCGAACAAGACGCAGAAGACCGCGTCTCGATAGCACGAACGGTCGTGATTCTATAGGAAAATTACGAATAAGCGCGGGTAAGCGGCGGGAGTAAATTTTGCAAAATTTCAGATTCGGAGATACTGCGAATATCGGCATGCGGTTTGAAGCGTACGCTTCCTCTCGCCGGCGCGAACAAGACGCAGAAGACCGCGTCTCGATAGCTCGAAGGGTCGTGATGCTGTAAGCAAATCATCGAGGCCGATCCCCCGTAGACGAACTGACTTAACTCAGAAGAATTTCAAGCATTTCTTACAAAATCTCTCACGCAATCGGTTTCGCTGCGAATATCGGGATGCGGTTTGAAGAGTACGCTTCCTCTCGGCAGAGCGAACACGACGCTGAAGACCGCGTCTCGATAGCACGAACGGTCGTGATGCTGTAAGCAAATCATACATTCATGAGCTTCACTAATTAGACGACGAGGCATTTGGCGACCTGTAGAGAGTCATAGTTACTCCCTGATTTTACCTGCAAATTACAGATTCGGAGATACCAAATCTCTCACGCAATCGGTTTCGCTGCGAATATCGGCATGCGGTTTGAAGAGTATGCTTCCTCTCGGCGGCGCGAACAAGACGCAGAAGACCGCGTCTCGATAGCACGAACGGTCGTGATTCTATAGGAAAATTACGAATAAGCGCGGGTAAGCGGCGGGAGTAAATTTTGCAAAATTTCAGATTCGGAGATACTGCGAATATCGGCATGCGGTTTGAAGCGTACGCTTCCTCTCGCCGGCGCGAACAAGACGCAGAAGACCGCGTCTCGATAGCTCGAAGGGTCGTGATGCTGTAAGCAAATCATCGAGGCCGATCCCCCGTAGACGAACTGACTTAACTCAGAAGAATTTCAAGCATTTCTTACAAAATCTCTCACGCAATCGGTTTCGCTGCGAATATCGGGATGCGGTTTGAAGAGTACGCTTCCTCTCGGCAGAGCGAACACGACGCTGAAGACCGCGTCTCGATAGCACGAACGGTCGTGATGCTGTAAGCAAATCATACATTCATGAGCTTCACTAATTAGACGACGAGGCATTTGGCGACCTGTAGAGAGTCATAGTTACTCCCTGATTTTACCTGCAAATTACAGATTCGGAGATACCAAATCTCTCACGCAATCGGTTTCGCTGCGAATATCGGCATGCGGTTTGAAGAGTATGCTTCCTCTCGGCGGCGCGAACAAGACGCAGAAGACCGCGTCTCGATAGCTCGAAGGGTCGTGATGCTGTAAGCAAATCATCGAGGCCGATCCCCCGTAGACGAACTGACTTAACTCAGAAGAATTTCAAGCATTTCTTACAAAATCTCTCACGCAATCGGTTTCGCTGCGAATATCGGGATGCGGTTTGAAGAGTACGCTTCCTCTCGGCAGAGCGAACACGACGCTGAAGACCGCGTCTCGATAGCACGAACGGTCGTGATGCTGTAAGCAAATCATACATTCATGAGCTTCACTAATTAGACGACGAGGCATTTGGCGACCTGTAGAGAGTCATAGTTACTCCCTGATTTTACCTGCAAATTACAGATTCGGAGATACCAAATCTCTCACGCAATCGGTTTCGCTGCGAATATCGGCATGCGGTTTGAAGAGTATGCTTCCTCTCGGCGGCGCGAACAAGACGCAGAAGACCGCGTCTCGATAGCACGAACGGTCGTGATTCTATAGGAAAATTACGAATAAGCGCGGGTAAGCGGCGGGAGTAAATTTTGCAAAATTTCAGATTCGGAGATACTGCGAATATCGGCATGCGGTTTGAAGCGTACGCTTCCTCTCGCCGGCGCGAACAAGACGCAGAAGACCGCGTCTCGATAGCTCGAAGGGTCGTGATGCTGTAAGCAAATCATCGAGGCCGATCCCCCGTAGACGAACTGACTTAACTCAGAAGAATTTCAAGCATTTCTTACAAAATCTCTCACGCAATCGGTTTCGCTGCGAATATCGGGATGCGGTTTGAAGAGTACGCTTCCTCTCGGCAGAGCGAACACGACGCTGAAGACCGCGTCTCGATAGCACGAACGGTCGTGATTCTATAGCAAAATTACGAATAAGCGCGGGTAAGCGGCGGGAGTAAATTTTGCAAAATTTCAGATTCGGAGATACTGCGAATATCGGCATGCGGTTTGAAGCGTACGCTTCCTCTCGCCGGCGCGAACAAGACGCAGAAGACCGCGTCTCGATAGCTCGAACGGTCGTGATGCTGTAAGCAAACTACACATGGCGATCCCCCGTAGATTAACTCAATTTACTTAGTCGAATTTCAAGCATTTCTTACAAAATCTCTCATAGAATCGGTGTTATATACATCTCATACATGTATTTATATTATTTAGTGGCGAAACATGTTGCTTACTTAAAAATAAACATATGTTTGTGAAATTATGCCATTTCTCCCACAAAGTCTATAGAGATCAGTATAAGGTCGACTACCTCTTAAATCGTTCACACAGTCAGCTTATTTCAAAAGTTAAAAACGTTCTAAGAAACGTTCTAATGCACTGTCATAATAAAGTAAGTATAATTGTTTGTACATTATGTATATCCTTCAGAATGGCATAGGTTTTATTTTGTTCAGACAATTGTATCAAAAAATGAAAACCTAGGGTTAAGTCCAACTTGAAAGGGTGTTATCTACCGTGTAGTTTTCGTTGACTGACGGATACCTTTCCGCAAATTGTGCAGCATTTTGCAAAATTTCAGATACGGAGATACTGCGAATATCGGCATGCGGTTTGAAGCGTACGCTTCCTCTCGCCGGCGCGAACAAGACGCAGAAGACCGCGTCTCGATAGCTCGAAGGGTCGTGATGCTGTAAGCAAATCATCGAGGCCGATCCCCCGTAGACGAACTGACTTAACTCAGAAGAATTTCAAGCATTTCTTACAAAATCTCTCACGCAATCGGTTTCGCTGCGAATATCGGGATGCGGTTTGAAGAGTACGCTTCCTCTCGGCAGAGCGAACACGACGCTGAAGACCGCGTCTCGATAGCACGAACGGTCGTGATGCTGTAAGCAAATCATACATTCATGCGCTTCACTAATTAGACGACGAGGCATTTGGCGACCTGTCGAGAGTCATAGTTACTCCCTGATTTTACCTGCAAATTACAGATTCGGAGATACCAAATCTCTCACGCAATCGGTTTCGCTGCGAATATCGGCATGCGGTTTGAAGAGTATGCTTCCTCTCGGCGGCGCGAACAAGACGCAGAAGACCGCGTCTCGATAGCACGAACGGTCGTGATTCTATAGGAAAATTACGAATAAGCGCGGGTAAGCGGCGGGAGTAAATTTTGCAAAATTTCAGATTCGGAGATACTGCGAATATCGGCATGCGGTTTGAAGCGTACGCTTCCTCTCGCCGGCGCGAACAAGACGCAGAAGACCGCGTCTCGATAGCTCGAAGGGTCGTGATGCTGTAAGCAAATCATCGAGGCCGATCCCCCGTAGACGAACTGACTTAACTCAGAAGAATTTCAAGCATTTCTTACAAAATCTCTCACGCAATCGGTTTCGCTGCGAATATCGGGATGCGGTTTGAAGAGTACGCTTCCTCTCGGCAGAGCGAACACGACGCTGAAGACCGCGTCTCGATAGCACGAACGGTCGTGATGCTGTAAGCAAATCATACATTCATGCGCTTCACTAATTAGACGACGAGGCATTTGGCGACCTGTCGAGAGTCATAGTTACTCCCTGATTTTACCTGCAAATTACAGATTCGGAGATACCAAATCTCTCACGCAATCGGTTTCGCTGCGAATATCGGCATGCGGTTTGAAGAGTATGCTTCCTCTCGGCGGCGCGAACAAGACGCAGAAGACCGCGTCTCGATAGCACGAACGGTCGTGATTCTATAGGAAAATTACGAATAAGCGCGGGTAAGCGGCGGGAGTAAATTTTGCAAAATTTCAGATTCGGAGATACTGCGAATATCGGCATGCGGTTTGAAGCGTACGCTTCCTCTCGCCGGCGCGAACAAGACGCAGAAGACCGCGTCTCGATAGCTCGAAGGGTCGTGATGCTGTAAGCAAATCATCGAGGCCGATCCCCCGTAGACGAACTGACTTAACTCAGAAGAATTTCAAGCATTTCTTACAAAATCTCTCACGCAATCGGTTTCGCTGCGAATATCGGGATGCGGTTTGAAGAGTACGCTTCCTCTCGGCAGAGCGAACACGACGCTGAAGACCGCGTCTCGATAGCACGAACGGTCGTGATGCTGTAAGCAAATCATACATTCATGAGCTTCACTAATTAGACGACGAGGCATTTGGCGACCTGTAGAGAGTCATAGTTACTCCCTGATTTTACCTGCAAATTACAGATTCGGAGATACCAAATCTCTCACGCAATCGGTTTCGCTGCGAATATCGGCATGCGGTTTGAAGAGTATGCTTCCTCTCGGCGGCGCGAACAAGACGCAGAAGACCGCGTCTCGATAGCACGAACGGTCGTGATTCTATAGGAAAATTACGAATAAGCGCGGGTAAGCGGCGGGAGTAAATTTTGCAAAATTTCAGATTCGGAGATACTGCGAATATCGGCATGCGGTTTGAAGCGTACGCTTCCTCTCGCCGGCGCGAACAAGACGCAGAAGACCGCGTCTCGATAGCTCGAAGGGTCGTGATGCTGTAAGCAAATCATCGAGGCCGATCCCCCGTAGACGAACTGACTTAACTCAGAAGAATTTCAAGCATTTCTTACAAAATCTCTCACGCAATCGGTTTCGCTGCGAATATCGGGATGCGGTTTGAAGAGTACGCTTCCTCTCGGCAGAGCGAACACGACGCTGAAGACCGCGTCTCGATAGCACGAACGGTCGTGATGCTGTAAGCAAATCATACATTCATGAGCTTCACTAATTAGACGACGAGGCATTTGGCGACCTGTAGAGAGTCATAGTTACTCCCTGATTTTACCTGCAAATTACAGATTCGGAGATACCAAATCTCTCACGCAATCGGTTTCGCTGCGAATATCGGCATGCGGTTTGAAGAGTATGCTTCCTCTCGGCGGCGCGAACAAGACGCAGAAGACCGCGTCTCGATAGCACGAACGGTCGTGATTCTATAGGAAAATTACGAATAAGCGCGGGTAAGCGGCGGGAGTAAATTTTGCAAAATTTCAGATTCGGAGATACTGCGAATATCGGCATGCGGTTTGAAGCGTACGCTTCCTCTCGCCGGCGCGAACAAGACGCAGAAGACCGCGTCTCGATAGCTCGAAGGGTCGTGATGCTGTAAGCAAATCATCGAGGCCGATCCCCCGTAGACGAACTGACTTAACTCAGAAGAATTTCAAGCATTTCTTACAAAATCTCTCACGCAATCGGTTTCGCTGCGAATATCGGGATGCGGTTTGAAGAGTACGCTTCCTCTCGGCAGAGCGAACACGACGCTGAAGACCGCGTCTCGATAGCACGAACGGTCGTGATTCTATAGCAAAATTACGAATAAGCGCGGGTAAGCGGCGGGAGTAAATTTTGCAAAATTTCAGATTCGGAGATACTGCGAATATCGGCATGCGGTTTGAAGCGTACGCTTCCTCTCGCCGGCGCGAACAAGACGCAGAAGACCGCGTCTCGATAGCTCGAACGGTCGTGATGCTGTAAGCAAACTACACATGGCGATCCCCCGTAGATTAACTCAATTTACTTAGTCGAATTTCAAGCATTTCTTACAAAATCTCTCATAGAATCGGTGTTATATACATCTCATACATGTATTTATATTATTTAGTGGCGAAACATGTTGCTTACTTAAAAATAAACATATGTTTGTGAAATTATGCCATTTCTCCCACAAAGTCTATAGAGATCAGTATAAGGTCGACTACCTCTTAAATCGTTCACACAGTCAGCTTATTTCAAAAGTTAAAAACGTTCTAAGAAACGTTCTAATGCACTGTCATAATAAAGTAAGTATAATTGTTTGTACATTATGTATATCCTTCAGAATGGCATAGGTTTTATTTTATTCAGACAATTGTATCAAAAAATGAAAACCTAGGGTTAAGTCCAACTTGAAAGGGTGTTATCTACCGTGTAGTTTTCGTTGACTGACGGATACCTTTCCGCAAATTGTGCAGCATTTTGCAAAATTTCAGATACGGAGATACTGCGAATATCGGCATGCGGTTTGAAGCGTACGCTTCCTCTCGCCGGCGCGAACAAGACGCAGAAGACCGCGTCTCGATAGCTCGAAGGGTCGTGATGCTGTAAGCAAATCATCGAGGCCGATCCCCCGTAGACGAACTGACTTAACTCAGAAGAATTTCAAGCATTTCTTACAAAATCTCTCACGCAATCGGTTTCGCTGCGAATATCGGGATGCGGTTTGAAGAGTACGCTTCCTCTCGGCAGAGCGAACACGACGCTGAAGACCGCGTCTCGATAGCACGAACGGTCGTGATGCTGTAAGCAAATCATACATTCATGCGCTTCACTAATTAGACGACGAGGCATTTGGCGACCTGTCGAGAGTCATAGTTACTCCCTGATTTTACCTGCAAATTACAGATTCGGAGATACCAAATCTCTCACGCAATCGGTTTCGCTGCGAATATCGGCATGCGGTTTGAAGAGTATGCTTCCTCTCGGCGGCGCGAACAAGACGCAGAAGACCGCGTCTCGATAGCACGAACGGTCGTGATTCTATAGGAAAATTACGAATAAGCGCGGGTAAGCTGCGGGAGTAAATTTTGCAAAATTTCAGATTCGGAGATACTGCGAATATCGGCATGCGGTTTGAAGCGTACGCTTCCTCTCGCCGGCGCGAACAAGACGCAGAAGACCGCGTCTCGATAGCTCGAAGGGTCGTGATGCTGTAAGCAAATCATCGAGGCCGATCCCCCGTAGACGAACTGACTTAACTCAGAAGAATTTCAAGCATTTCTTACAAAATCTCTCACGCAATCGGTTTCGCTGCGAATATCGGGATGCGGTTTGAAGAGTACGCTTCCTCTCGGCAGAGCGAACACGACGCTGAAGACCGCGTCTCGATAGCACGAACGGTCGTGATGCTGTAAGCAAATCATACATTCATGAGCTTCACTAATTAGACGACGAGGCATTTGGCGACCTGTAGAGAGTCATAGTTACTCCCTGATTTTACCTGCAAATTACAGATTCGGAGATACCAAATCTCTCACACAATCGGTTTCGCTGCGAATATCGGCATGCGGTTTGAAGAGTATGCTTCCTCTCGGCGGCGCGAACAAGACGCAGAAGACCGCGTCTCGATAGCACGAACGGTCGTGATTCTATAGGAAAATTACGAATAAGCGCGGGTAAGCGGCGGGAGTAAATTTTGCAAAATTTCAGATTCGGAGATACTGCGAATATCGGCATGCGGTTTGAAGCGTACGCTTCCTCTCGCCGGCGCGAACAAGACGCAGAAGACCGCGTCTCGATAGCTCGAAGGGTCGTGATGCTGTAAGCAAATCATCGAGGCCGATCCCCCGTAGACGAACTGACTTAACTCAGAAGAATTTCAAGCATTTCTTACAAAATCTCTCACGCAATCGGTTTCGCTGCGAATATCGGGATGCGGTTTGAAGAGTACGCTTCCTCTCGGCAGAGCGAACACGACGCTGAAGACCGCGTCTCGATAGCACGAACGGTCGTGATGCTGTAAGCAAATCATACATTCATGCGCTTCACTAATTAGACGACGAGGCATTTGGCGACCTGTCGAGAGTCATAGTTACTCCCTGATTTTACCTGCAAATTACAGATTCGGAGATACCAAATCTCTCACGCAATCGGTTTCGCTGCGAATATCGGCATGCGGTTTGAAGAGTATGCTTCCTCTCGGCGGCGCGAACAAGACGCAGAAGACCGCGTCTCGATAGCACGAACGGTCGTGATTCTATAGGAAAATTACGAATAAGCGCGGGTAAGCGGCGGGAGTAAATTTTGCAAAATTTCAGATTCGGAGATACTGCGAATATCGGCATGCGGTTTGAAGCGTACGCTTCCTCTCGCCGGCGCGAACAAGACGCAGAAGACCGCGTCTCGATAGCTCGAAGGGTCGTGATGCTGTAAGCAAATCATCGAGGCCGATCCCCCGTAGACGAACTGACTTAACTCAGAAGAATTTCAAGCATTTCTTACAAAATCTCTCACGCAATCGGTTTCGCTGCGAATATCGGGATGCGGTTTGAAGAGTACGCTTCCTCTCGGCAGAGCGAACACGACGCTGAAGACCGCGTCTCGATAGCACGAACGGTCGTGATGCTGTAAGCAAATCATACATTCATGAGCTTCACTAATTAGACGACGAGGCATTTGGCGACCTGTAGAGAGTCATAGTTACTCCCTGATTTTACCTGCAAATTACAGATTCGGAGATACCAAATCTCTCACGCAATCGGTTTCGCTGCGAATATCGGCATGCGGTTTGAAGAGTATGCTTCCTCTCGGCGGCGCGAACAAGACGCAGAAGACCGCGTCTCGATAGCACGAACGGTCGTGATTCTATAGGAAAATTACGAATAAGCGCGGGTAAGCGGCGGGAGTAAATTTTGCAAAATTTCAGATTCGGAGATACTGCGAATATCGGCATGCGGTTTGAAGCGTACGCTTCCTCTCGCCGGCGCGAACAAGACGCAGAAGACCGCGTCTCGATAGCTCGAAGGGTCGTGATGCTGTAAGCAAATCATCGAGGCCGATCCCCCGTAGACGAACTGACTTAACTCAGAAGAATTTCAAGCATTTCTTACAAAATCTCTCACGCAATCGGTTTCGCTGCGAATATCGGGATGCGGTTTGAAGAGTACGCTTCCTCTCGGCAGAGCGAACACGACGCTGAAGACCGCGTCTCGATAGCACGAACGGTCGTGATGCTGTAAGCAAATCATACATTCATGAGCTTCACTAATTAGACGACGAGGCATTTGGCGACCTGTAGAGAGTCATAGTTACTCCCTGATTTTACCTGCAAATTACAGATTCGGAGATACCAAATCTCTCACGCAATCGGTTTCGCTGCGAATATCGGCATGCGGTTTGAAGAGTATGCTTCCTCTCGGCGGCGCGAACAAGACGCAGAAGACCGCGTCTCGATAGCACGAACGGTCGTGATTCTATAGGAAAATTACGAATAAGCGCGGGTAAGCGGCGGGAGTAAATTTTGCAAAATTTCAGATTCGGAGATACTGCGAATATCGGCATGCGGTTTGAAGCGTACGCTTCCTCTCGCCGGCGCGAACAAGACGCAGAAGACCGCGTCTCGATAGCTCGAAGGGTCGTGATGCTGTAAGCAAATCATCGAGGCCGATCCCCCGTAGACGAACTGACTTAACTCAGAAGAATTTCAAGCATTTCTTACAAAATCTCTCACGCAATCGGTTTCGCTGCGAATATCGGGATGCGGTTTGAAGAGTACGCTTCCTCTCGGCAGAGCGAACACGACGCTGAAGACCGCGTCTCGATAGCACGAACGGTCGTGATTCTATAGCAAAATTACGAATAAGCGCGGGTAAGCGGCGGGAGTAAATTTTGCAAAATTTCAGATTCGGAGATACTGCGAATATCGGCATGCGGTTTGAAGCGTACGCTTCCTCTCGCCGGCGCGAACAAGACGCAGAAGACCGCGTCTCGATAGCTCGAACGGTCGTGATGCTGTAAGCAAACTACACATGGCGATCCCCCGTAGATTAACTCAATTTACTTAGTCGAATTTCAAGCATTTCTTACAAAATCTCTCATAGAATCGGTGTTATATACATCTCATACATGTATTTATATTATTTAGTGGCGAAACATGTTGCTTACTTAAAAATAAACATATGTTTGTGAAATTATGCCATTTCTCCCACAAAGTCTATAGAGATCAGTATAAGGTCGACTACCTCTTAAATCGTTCACACAGTCAGCTTATTTCAAAAGTTAAAAACGTTCTAAGAAACGTTCTAATGCACTGTCATAATAAAGTAAGTATAATTGTTTGTACATTATGTATATCCTTCAGAATGGCATAGGTTTTATTTTGTTCAGACAATTGTATCAAAAAATGAAAACCTAGGGTTAAGTCCAACTTGAAAGGGTGTTATCTACCGTGTAGTTTTCGTTGACTGACGGATACCTTTCCGCAAATTGTGCAGCATTTTGCAAAATTTCAGATACGGAGATACTGCGAATATCGGCATGCGGTTTGAAGCGTACGCTTCCTCTCGCCGGCGCGAACAAGACGCAGAAGACCGCGTCTCGATAGCTCGAAGGGTCGTGATGCTGTAAGCAAATCATCGAGGCCGATCCCCCGTAGACGAACTGACTTAACTCAGAAGAATTTCAAGCATTTCTTACAAAATCTCTCACGCAATCGGTTTCGCTGCGAATATCGGGATGCGGTTTGAAGAGTACGCTTCCTCTCGGCAGAGCGAACACGACGCTGAAGACCGCGTCTCGATAGCACGAACGGTCGTGATGCTGTAAGCAAATCATACATTCATGCGCTTCACTAATTAGACGACGAGGCATTTGGCGACCTGTCGAGAGTCATAGTTACTCCCTGATTTTACCTGCAAATTACAGATTCGGAGATACCAAATCTCTCACGCAATCGGTTTCGCTGCGAATATCGGCATGCGGTTTGAAGAGTATGCTTCCTCTCGGCGGCGCGAACAAGACGCAGAAGACCGCGTCTCGATAGCACGAACGGTCGTGATTCTATAGGAAAATTACGAATAAGCGCGGGTAAGCGGCGGGAGTAAATTTTGCAAAATTTCAGATTCGGAGATACTGCGAATATCGGCATGCGGTTTGAAGCGTACGCTTCCTCTCGCCGGCGCGAACAAGACGCAGAAGACCGCGTCTCGATAGCTCGAAGGGTCGTGATGCTGTAAGCAAATCATCGAGGCCGATCCCCCGTAGACGAACTGACTTAACTCAGAAGAATTTCAAGCATTTCTTACAAAATCTCTCACGCAATCGGTTTCGCTGCGAATATCGGGATGCGGTTTGAAGAGTACGCTTCCTCTCGGCAGAGCGAACACGACGCTGAAGACCGCGTCTCGATAGCACGAACGGTCGTGATGCTGTAAGCAAATCATACATTCATGAGCTTCACTAATTAGACGACGAGGCATTTGGCGACCTGTAGAGAGTCATAGTTACTCCCTGATTTTACCTGCAAATTACAGATTCGGAGATACCAAATCTCTCACACAATCGGTTTCGCTGCGAATATCGGCATGCGGTTTGAAGAGTATGCTTCCTCTCGGCGGCGCGAACAAGACGCAGAAGACCGCGTCTCGATAGCACGAACGGTCGTGATTCTATAGGAAAATTACGAATAAGCGCGGGTAAGCGGCGGGAGTAAATTTTGCAAAATTTCAGATTCGGAGATACTGCGAATATCGGCATGCGGTTTGAAGCGTACGCTTCCTCTCGCCGGCGCGAACAAGACGCAGAAGACCGCGTCTCGATAGCTCGAAGGGTCGTGATGCTGTAAGCAAATCATCGAGGCCGATCCCCCGTAGACGAACTGACTTAACTCAGAAGAATTTCAAGCATTTCTTACAAAATCTCTCACGCAATCGGTTTCGCTGCGAATATCGGGATGCGGTTTGAAGAGTACGCTTCCTCTCGGCAGAGCGAACACGACGCTGAAGACCGCGTCTCGATAGCACGAACGGTCGTGATTCTATAGCAAAATTACGAATAAGCGCGGGTAAGCGGCGGGAGTAAATTTTGCAAAATTTCAGATTCGGAGATACTGCGAATATCGGCATGCGGTTTGAAGCGTACGCTTCCTCTCGCCGGCGCGAACAAGACGCAGAAGACCGCGTCTCGATAGCTCGAACGGTCGTGATGCTGTAAGCAAACTACACATGGCGATCCCCCGTAGATTAACTCAATTTACTTAGTCGAATTTCAAGCATTTCTTACAAAATCTCTCATAGAATCGGTGTTATATACATCTCATACATGTATTTATATTATTTAGTGGCGAAACATGTTGCTTACTTAAAAATAAACATATGTTTGTGAAATTATGCCATTTCTCCCACAAAGTCTATAGAGATCAGTATAAGGTCGACTACCTCTTAAATCGTTCACACAGTCAGCTTATTTCAAAAGTTAAAAACGTTCTAAGAAACGTTCTAATGCACTGTCATAATAAAGTAAGTATAATTGTTTGTACATTATGTATATCCTTCAGAATGGCATAGGTTTTATTTTGTTCAGACAATTGTATCAAAAAATGAAAACCTAGGGTTAAGTCCAACTTGAAAGGGTGTTATCTACCGTGTAGTTTTCGTTGACTGACGGATACCTTTCCGCAAATTGTGCAGCATTTTGCAAAATTTCAGATACGGAGATACTGCGAATATCGGCATGCGGTTTGAAGCGTACGCTTCCTCTCGCCGGCGCGAACAAGACGCAGAAGACCGCGTCTCGATAGCTCGAAGGGTCGTGATGCTGTAAGCAAATCATCGAGGCCGATCCCCCGTAGACGAACTGACTTAACTCAGAAGAATTTCAAGCATTTCTTACAAAATCTCTCACGCAATCGGTTTCGCTGCGAATATCGGGATGCGGTTTGAAGAGTACGCTTCCTCTCGGCAGAGCGAACACGACGCTGAAGACCGCGTCTCGATAGCACGAACGGTCGTGATGCTGTAAGCAAATCATACATTCATGAGCTTCACTAATTAGACGACGAGGCATTTGGCGACCTGTAGAGAGTCATAGTTACTCCCTGATTTTACCTGCAAATTACAGATTCGGAGATACCAAATCTCTCACGCAATCGGTTTCGCTGCGAATATCGGCATGCGGTTTGAAGAGTATGCTTCCTCTCGGCGGCGCGAACAAGACGCAGAAGACCGCGTCTCGATAGCACGAACGGTCGTGATTCTATAGGAAAATTACGAATAAGCGCGGGTAAGCGGCGGGAGTAAATTTTGCAAAATTTCAGATTCGGAGATACTGCGAATATCGGCATGCGGTTTGAAGCGTACGCTTCCTCTCGCCGGCGCGAACAAGACGCAGAAGACCGCGTCTCGATAGCTCGAAGGGTCGTGATGCTGTAAGCAAATCATCGAGGCCGATCCCCCGTAGACGAACTGACTTAACTCAGAAGAATTTCAAGCATTTCTTACAAAATCTCTCACGCAATCGGTTTCGCTGCGAATATCGGGATGCGGTTTGAAGAGTACGCTTCCTCTCGGCAGAGCGAACACGACGCTGAAGACCGCGTCTATGGGGGATTGGCCCGAATTTTTTGAAAAAAATATAAAGAAAAGTCAGTCTACGGAGGATTGGCCAGAATTTTTTGAAAAAAATATAAAGAGAATTATGTTAGTCTACGGAATATCGGCATGCGGTTTGAAGCGTACGCTTCCTCTCGCCGGCGCCAACAAGACGTAGAAGACCGCGTCTCGATAGCTCGAAGGGTCGTGATGCTGTAAGCAAATCATCGAGGCCGATCCCCCGTAGACGAACTGACTTAACTCAGAAGAATTTCAAGCATTTCTTACAAAATCTTTCACGCAATCGGTTTCGCTGCGAATATCGGGATGCCGTCTGCAGCGTACGCTTGCTCTCGGCAGAGCGAACACGACGCTGAAGACCGCGTCTATGGGGGATTGGCCCGAATTTTTTGAAAAAAATATAAAGAAAAGTCAGTCTACGGAGGATTGGCCAGAATTTTTTGAAAAAAATATAAAGAGAATTATGTTAGTCTACGGAATATCGGCATGCGGTTTGAAGCGTACGCTTCCTCTCGCCGGCGCCAACAAGACGTAGAAGACCGCGTCTCGATAGCTCGAAGGGTCGTGATGCTGTAAGCAAATCATCGAGGCCGATCCCCCGTAGACGAACTGACTTAACTCAGAAGAATTTCAAGCATTTCTTACAAAATCTTTCACGCAATCGGTTTCGCTGCGAATATCGGGATGCCGTCTGCAGCGTACGCTTGCTCTCGGCAGAGCGAACACGACGCTGAAGACCGCGTCTATGGGGGATTGGCCCGAATTTTTTGAAAAAAATATAAAGAAAAGTCAGTCTACGGAGGATTGGCCAGAATTTTTTGAAAAAAATATAAAGAGAATTATGTTAGTCTACGGAATATCGGCATGCGGTTTGAAGCGTACGCTTCCTCTCGCCGGCGCCAACAAGACGTAGAAGACCGCGTCTCGATAGCTCGAAGGGTCGTGATGCTGTAAGCAAATCATCGAGGCC